>JAFBJQ010003253.1:77500-80175 GCA_016785345.1 Trinectes maculatus
CATTAGGTGACTGGTAGACAGTTTTTGGCCAGTGAGGCTTGGAGCACCAGTGGTGATCTTCTCCGAAATCCTCACACTTCTAAAGTGGCAAGTGGTGCTCTCGGTGTGGCCATTAGGAGTTCACCTATACCTGGATTTGAAAAGTTTCTCAGAAACCTCAACCCCTCTCATCGTCCTGATGACATATTTTTATATGAATTTTGGGAAAAAATGTTTCAGTGCAGTCCCGGGGCCACCTCTTTTACTTCACATGCCGCCCGTGCAAACAGGTCACTTCAGAAGGTTTCGCTACCCCTCTGCAATGGCACTGAGTCCCTGAAGACTATGCAGAATCTCTTCACTGACACCTCCCAACTGAGGGTGACATACAATGTCTATCTTGCTGTTTATGCTGTAGCCCATGCCCTTCACAGCCTTCTGTCCTGCCCTAACAGTAACAGCCATCCTGGGAAAAAGAACTCCACCTGCTCCTTTTCAAAACATATAGAACCTATAGAGGTAAAAGGAATTGTGCTCATTTCAGCATTCCTATATAATACATTTATCACATTACACCCCAAATTTAACTGGGACATAAGCAGTTTAGTTTGTCACAAAGTCACAAATACTGTCATTTTATTTTGAAAATACTTCTACTGCTACATTTTGATACTTCCAGGTACTGCATCACTTGAACAAAGTGAACTTCACCACACCACAGGGCGAACTGTTCTATTTTCAAGGGGCTGACGTTTCAGCAAAGTATGACCTTGTGAACTGGCAGAAGGACTCTGACGGTCAACTCAAACTTGTTCTGATTGGTCGGGTGGATGGATTTGACCTCCAGCTTAATGAGTCAGCAATTCAGTGGAGCACAGGGTCCAATCAGGTTACTAAAAAGGATCTTGACCTCAGGATCTCACAACAATACAAAACAACTACTGAATTAAATATTTACCTTGATTCAAAGGATACTGTGTTTTTTTTTTGTGTTGCTGTGTTCAGGTGCCTGTTTCAGTGTGCAGTGAGAGCTGCCCCCCTGGTACCCGGATGGCAACCAGGAAAGGAGAACCTGTCTGCTGCTTTGACTGTATTCCATGTGCTGAGGGGGAATTTAGCAATAAAACAGGTGAATAAATAACAAAACATAAGATTAACAATTTATCTCAAGTCAGCAACAACACTCCAATATAAAGCAACATTGTAAATGGCTTTTATGCTTATTCCCTGCGTTTTTTTTTATCCTTTTCTTTCTGAGGTTCCCCCTTTTGTGAACGTTGTCCATCTGAGTACTGGTCCAACGCTAAACGAACTGCCTGCATCCTTCGCCAGTTGGACTTCTTGTCCTTTAATGAAACTTTGGGTATTACCTTGACAACAGTTGCTTTGTCCGGTGCCATGGTGGCAACAACTGTGTTCGTTGTGTTCCTTCACTACCGTCAAACACCGATGGTAAGACCTCAGTGTGATATAATAATATAATATTTAATGTTATATAATGCATTTTTTTTCAAATCATCTTTGGTTTGCAGTTACCAAGAACTTACAGTTCTTTTCCATAGGTTCGAGCCAACAACTCAGAACTGAGCTTCCTGCTTCTTCTGTCACTGAAGCTCTGCTTCCTGTGCTCGCTGCTGTTCATTGGTCGCCCATCAGTCTGGTCTTGTCGGTTTCAGCAAGCAGCTTTTGGGATCAGCTTTGTGCTCTGTGTTTCCTGCCTTCAAGTCAAGACCATAGTGGTTCTTGCAGCATTTCGTTCAGCTCATCCTGGTGCGGAGGCCTTGATGAAGTGGTTTGGTCCAGGCCAACAGAGAGGAAGTATTTGCTTCTTCACCAGTATACAGGTCAGACTTGCACATACCCTATTTAAATAACAAACTGATTTCTTATTACACCACTCACAACTTCCCTTACATAAATCAGATTTGTGCCTTTTTTTTCTCCAATAAAGGTTATCATCTGCATTGTTTGGCTGTCACTCACTCCCCCAGTACCTGAACCTGACTATGATATACCAGGGTTAAAGGTCACCCTGAAATGTTCCATGGCCTCTGTGGTTGGCTTCTCTCTGGTTCTGGGCTATATTGGCCTGTTAGCCTGCACCAGCCTTCTCTTGGCTTTTCTTGCTCGGAAACTCCCTGACAACTTTAACGAGGCTAAACTGATCACCTTTAGCATGCTGATCTTCTGTGCCGTTTGGGTTGCTTTTGTTCCTGCTTACGTCAGTTCTCCTGGAAAATATGCAGTTGCTGTTGAGATTTTTGCAATTATTGCATCTAGCTATGGTTTACTGTTCTGTATATTTGCTCCAAAGTGTTTCATCATTCTACTGAGGCCTGAGAAAAATACTAAGAAACACCTGATGGCCAGGTAACAGAAAATTAACAACGTATTTGGTAAATTATGAGAAGAATAAAAGTCAAAGAGCCACTGTGAGTCAGCAAATGTACTATTTCATAAGCAATGATAATCTGCTTGCATTGTTTTGATTTATAAAGAAATTTTATAGGACTAGTTAAGAAGAATAGTGGACAGTTGAATAGACTGTGTTAATACATTTTCTGCACATGCTACAAAAATTGTACAGCAAAAAATAATTACATTAAAATATTAAGTTACGCATGTGCCTCTGTTTCTTATATTGATGCCAGTGTTATTCTTACTTTGCAGGTTTTGTTTGCAAATCTCCAGATTGT
>JAFBJQ010003254.1:0-257724 GCA_016785345.1 Trinectes maculatus
TCTCGACATCATCCACAGCAGCCACATCAGCAACTGTCTCAACACAGTCACTGTCTACGACCATAGTTCCACCAAGTGAATTGACCACAAGTGCAGAAACATCAAAACCTACTGTTACAACACCACAACCATCTACGACAGTTGTCAGTTCACCTGCACAGAATTCACCTTTGACTTTGACAAGTGAATCAATGGAATCTTCACCTACTCCCACTCTTACAAGTTCAATACAAACATCATCCACACAAAACAGTGAGACTACACAATCAACTCAACAAAGTGCTGCTCCTACCAAAGTTTTGACAACTCTCTCAACATCACCAATTACATCTACATCTGCAAGTGAACCAACAGTGTCACATGCATCCACCAGTATTCCAGCAATTGAAGCAACAACAATCGAACAAACAACCAAGTTGACCAGTGTTCCTCAAACATCCTCAGCAGAGACCAGCTTACCAACACAGACAATGACAGCTACTGAGACACATCCATCCAAAACTTCTTCCCCTTCTCCAACATCTTCCAGCGTGACACAAGCTTCAACCCCAGAGAATTCTGAAAGTACAAAAACAACTGTACAAAGTATTCCTACTACTTTCTCGACATCATCCACAGCAGCCACATCAGCAACTGTCTCAACACAGTCATTGTCTACGACCATAGTTCCACCAAGTGAATTGACCACAAGTGCAGAAACATCAAAACCTACTGTTACAACACCACAACCATCTACGACAGTTGTCAGTTCACCTGCACAGAATTCACCTTTGACTTTGACAAGTGAATCAATGGAATCTTCACCTACTCCCACTCTTACAAGTTCAATACAAACATCATCCACACAAAACAGTGAGACTACACAATCAACTAAACAAAGTGCTGCTCCTACCAAAGTTGTGACAACTCTCTCAACATCACCAATTACATCCACATCTGCAAGTGAACCAACAGTGTCACATGCATCCACCAGTATTCCAGCAATTGAAGCAACAACAATCGAAGAAACAACCAAGTTGACCAGTGTTCCTCAAACATCCTCAGCAGAGACCAGCTTACCAACACAGACAATGACAGCTACTGAGACACATCCATCCAAAACTTCTTCACCTTCTCCAACATCTTCCAGCGTGACACATGCTTCAACCCCAGAGAATTCTGAAAGTACAAAAACAACTGTACAAAGTATTCCTACCACTTTCCCGACATCATTCACAGCAGCCACATCAGCAACTGTCTCAACACAGTCATTGTCTACGACCATAGTTCCACCAAGTGAATTGATCACAAGTGCAGAAACATCAAAACCTACTGTTACAACACCACAACCATCTACGACAGTTGTCAGTTCACCTGCACAGAATTCACCTTTGACTTTGACAAGTGAATCAATGGAATCTTCACCTACTCCCACTCTTACAAGTTCAATACAAACATCATCCACACAAAACAGTGAGACTACACAATCAACTCAACAAAGTGCTGCTCCTACCAAAGTTGTGACAACTCTCTCAACATCACCAATTACATCCACATCTGCAAGTGAACCTCCTTCAACACCTACCTCTGCTTTCCCCACAAATTCGAGTGTCAGTGTGACAACATCAGCAGTTTTTCAGTGTAGAAAGGAAGACTGTCAGTGTAAAGCAGGAACATGTGTTTTCAACAATACTGTCGGACGTTGTGTCTGCAGTTGTCAGAATTTTGTCTATGGAGATATTTGCTCTCTAGGGAACAATGACACCTCTGCTAATATTGGTGAGAATTTTTAATTCCCAAAAATGTATTTACCTCATGTTCACTATATAATTGTATTTAATTGTCAATTTAACATTTTTTTGTAGATACGGGAGAAATTCCAACTCGAAAAGCAAACTTTACCCTGCAAATCTATACCAATTTTCTGCCTGCTTTTAATAATTTGACCTCACCTCTATCAGTGCAATTCATCAACAAATTAGAACAACAGGTATGTGTTTCTCTCTTTGTCACATAATGCAGTAGAAATTCCATCTTGAAGCAAAATAATCCTGTTAAAAAGAATATATCCTGTTTCTAATTTATAACTTTGTATTTGAGTAACATTCACAGTTTTAGGTGTTGATATCCAAAATCAAGCATACATTGTCGTAACTGTTTGTAACTGTACTATAATTTTTTTTCGTTCTAGCTTAAAATCCTATGCAAAAGAGCAGATCCACAAACCTTTAAAAAAGTGACGGTCATCAAGTTATCGTAGGTTTTTATTTAACTTTGCTGATTTAATTCACTGTTTAAATATGTGAAAACGTTTTAATTTTTTCAAACTTTCTATTTCTCTACTTTAGAGAAGGAAGTGTGGTTGCAGAGAGTGTTGCAGAGTACAGCTATCCAAATAATGAAAGTCAAATCCAGTTTGTCAACACTCAGCTTGAAGGGGTGTTAACTAACATCTTGAACGACACAAATAACCTCAATGAGATTTCTCAGGCCTTTAACAACAGCGCTGTGACATTAAATGATCTGACTTTTCAACCACCCAAAATTACCAGTAAGTGCAATAATTGTTGGGACCCATGTTGCTGCTTTGTAGTATCAGAATTTCTTTCTTCAAAATTCGTCTTTTTAATGTTATAATAATAATACCCCCCCCCTCTCCTTTTTTTCTGCAAAATCAGATATTACAGATTTGAAGCCTTATGTTAACTGCTCCAATTTTGCTAATTACACTGCTGAGATTGTTAGTGGCCAGTGGCTGTGTGTTGGACCTTGCAAAACAAACCCTGATTACTGTCATCAACATGGACAGTGTTTGAATGACATTTATGAAGGGCCAATCTGTAGGTAAGAATAAAAAATATTTATTTTTGTTTTAATTGCATTTAATTTATTTTAATAAAAGAATAGATTAGATATATAGATAACAACTGTAAACACAGAATGCAGCATATAAATAAAAAATGAAGTTAATTTATTATTTGCCTTATGGTAAACACGAAACATATAAATGTTTTTAACATTTTTACCATAACGTAAATTATCAGTGCATAATTTAATCTTCTGTCTGTTTTAACCCAGGTGCTTTGAGTCTAGCCTGGAGCAGTTTTATGGCACACAGTGTGAGCTCTTCCGTCGAGGTCCAGGTTTCTATGGAGCGCTGTTTGGATCATTGGCAGTAGCACTCCTCATTTTGATCATTATTGTCATTGCTGTAATTGTCAGAAAGAAATATACAGGAGTTTGGTAAGCTATGATACCTTCAGATGTCTTGAATTTCAATTATTTAAAAAATGGTCATCACATTTTGTATCTTGTTACTTATAATCATAAATTGATCATCTGTGACTATCTATTGTAGGCATAGGAGAAATTCATTCAACAGAAGACTGTCTGCTTTAGATGAGGATTTCTTTGACTTTTCTAATCCAGGTATGTTCTGATCTTTCTTTTGATTTTTTGGTAAATTCAGCATGGATTTTCTCAGCAACAGCCACCAACATTTGTCATTTTAACACAATCATATTTTACCCAGGGGGCCACTATCTGGCAGTGGCAGACTCCAAATCCGTTTAGACATCAAGAAAATGTTGACAAAGAATTTCAGGTATTCCTGTTTGTTATTCTGGTATTACATACCTAAAATCCATGTAACTTTTTGTCACCAAAATTTACAGGTGAACGTATGCTCATAGTTTAAATACTGATACCAATATGTGATCCCTTTTGTGTGTTTTTCAGGTTGCCACCAGTCATGGTGTTAAACATCAGCCCTACATGAAGGATGGTGTCGAGACATTTTTGTTTGCCATCAGAATGATTCCACGTCGGCTAATAACAGAATTCTATATTGATGTGAGATGCAGTATTTAACACATGTAATAAAAATGTGTAATTGTATTGTTATGATTATATTTATATTTATGATTTTATGTGATATATTTATGATTTTAATCACCTGCAGCCGTTTTTTCCTCAAATATAATGAAGCATGCAAATTCAGACTCCAGTGTCATAAGTTAATACACACACGTCCTTTTTTTTTTTGATTGGTTTTCAAGTTTATAAATCTCTCTGCCTTGATGTTGTTTTATTTTATATGTTGGCAATGAGCAAAATTCAGCGGTATTCTGAGAAACACAAAGGGAAAAAATTGTCATTCCATCTCTGAAACTCTTACAGAGTAGTTGTTTCAGTAATGATATCTTCATACAAGAAAATGCTGATGTCTCAGTGAGAACAATTTTGATGTGGTGCTTTTACTGTTGACAAATTCATTCATGAACACAATGGAGCATTGTTTCTTGTTTGATGACCAAACCATTTGTGCTTAAGGGTTTGATTTGTTTGACTCAAATGTGTAACCCATGTGACACTATAGTTATTCAAACTTTAAGACCTCACATATGGAATCCTGTCTTTCTATATTTATTTCCATTCCAATTCATCCATGTTATCCCATAATATGTGGGTAAGGTTGCTTGTTGATGTCCCTCAGTGATTATTCTACCCTGTCACTAGAGGGCGTGCATGTACTCATTTTAAACCTGTTCACCCTTTTTAATATGTAGAAAAGGACAATGTCAAGCAAAAATCCAAGTAAGCTTAATTCTGTTTATAACAATCTCTGAAGCAAAAAGCAGATTGATCAACACAGTAACATTCACTAAGACACAGAATTATTGTTCCTGACAACCTTTTTAATCTGTGCCACTGCACCACTATTTGTTGGTGTCCAATGCGGTTGCCCATCTACAAAAAACATGCACTGGTTCACTGGTGTTTCTTCATCTGAACCACGGACCACCATTTGTCTCCAACTAGTGGCTGAAGACCAAAGACACACTTGTAATTTCTTTACTATCACTTAATTTACTACATATTCTATACGTGTACTCTGACCTGGGTAAAATGTAACTAGCAGTTCTTCAGCCCAAGTTAAATATTCACAGCTATGCCCAGCCCTCCAAGTAAATAAAAGGACATTTCCAACAAAACAAAAAATTGTTTCAAAGAGAGGAACGTATTTGCAGATTTTCCCGATCGCGCAAACAGTACATTCATAATATCATTCTAAAAATAAATCAATATAGTGTAGAAACAGCTCGAAACCAAATTTTCTCACTCAGCAATTGACTATGTATTTTTGTTTTGATGGTTATATGCATAAATATACTGTACAACAATTGCATGCATACATATTCCAATTAACCTAGACCTAAGAGTGAGATGCTTGAATACAATAATTAAAAAGAAAATCTCTATTAAGCTCTATTACTACCACATTATTTTTCTTGGCCTCTTTTACTGTTACATTGGTGAAATCATGTATTTTTACTGTAGTTTTATTTAGAAAACCACACACCTTTTTAATTCATCTGGCAATTGCTCTTTCTTGCCTCCAGCAGACTATATTTAAAATGGGCAATCTGAGTGCCTGTGTTGCCATGGTGACTACCCATGCTGTCACCTAGCAGCTCTCATAGGAGCAAAACAAGTGAAAGAGTTTGCAGGTGGCCTCGCTAGTTAAGACTTTTGTCTATATGCCCTTTGTTCCACTGAGAGAATGCAAAATCAATTGCGACCTTCACCACAAACCTATGGAAATAGGTCACTGCCTTGCTGAGGAGTTACAGTGCATATTCTACTTGCAGCTGAATTGCAGCTTATTTAGTAATGATTTGGCCTCTAACGTGTGATTTGCTGTGGTTTCGGTCCTATGCCCAACCACATGGACTCAAGTCACTAGTAAAACATTTGCAACATTGTTATATGCTTAAAAACCTGTGGGTGCAAAACTGGCTGCCACAAAGCATCTAATCAGTCATGCAAGGGGAGACTGCTGTAACCAGGAAGAGGAAGGCAATATACTGTACACCTGTCAGTCGACCATTGTTAAGTCACTCTCCTTTCTCTGGATAGAGGCCAGTCACAATAAGGCACAGCATGAGGGTGTGTGGGTGATAAAACAGGACAGACAGCTGAGTTGACACTTCACTCATGACAGATTCAAGAAACAGAATGAAGCAGGCTCATAAATAAGTCACTTTATTTTGCTTTCTTTTTAAAGTATTATATATCTCAACCATTCAAAATAAATGGAATAGTTAAATACTGTACACAGCATACTGTGCTCTCCCAGTGCACGTCTTCACCACAGCAGGGTTATGTCTCAATAAACTAGTCTTCATTCAGTTTTAGTCATTCTAATAAGACAGATGAATACCTTAAGATTAAATAGTATCAGTTTATGATGTAAACTTTTTTTTTTCTCCAAACATTTAAGTCAAAAGCAACATTGTGTTGGCAAGGTTTTGTGAGCAGGAGGGAGAGAAAGCATACACTTCAATGACCGTTTGACCTTAGCAGTTGCATTTCCCAAATTGAACACATTGTTCGATACCAAGGGTTACTTCAATACATATGCTACATTTACTATGTCATACTGATGTTTCCGGAATAATCTTCGACAAATAAGTTCATATTTTTGTAGGCTGCCAGCAGCCAAAGTCTCTCAGACCACACCCACTGCAATAATGTAAGGCAGGAATGCATGAGCAGAACAGGAAAGTCTGTGTCAGGTAGGTAAACCCTGCACTGTCTTTGTAATGCGTTTGTATTAACAGGTTAGCCTCACATCTCTGTGATCTATGATCTGCCTGATCTAAAACATCTATTTAAGGATCTCTGATTTAACTTGACTTTGAGTTACTCTGAAGTGTATTAACGCTTTGTCTCAGGTCACATAAAGAGAACGACAGATTTTTCCTTCGGACACAGTTTGAACAGGGAGTACATGAAGTATAGGGTTCTTATCAAAGGGAGGTAGTACTTGAGGCAAATTCATTCCAAGCAACGACTCACAGCTTGACCAAAAAACAAAAGAAATCCCTCAACTGTTTGATGTCTTTCCAGTAAGAGCAGCATACATTCATTTACGTCGAACAGGCCGTTTCCTGAGGAAGAAAACGGACCTGGACGCCGAAAGCAATCAAAATGTGCACGTTGTAGTGGACTGAGCTCAAAAGGTAGGAACTGCAAACCAGCAGCGCACAGTAACAAATATGGTTGACAATGTTCTACCGAAGTGTAGAAAGTTGTGGTATTAAAAGTATCACCGGAACAGTTTTCTAACTTGTTCAAACACATTCACACACGTACATATACACAAACACACTCATCGACGGAAAACTACACGATACGAGCTGCACTTGACATTCTAATAGGAACATGCACAGCTACCAGTAATGTACCACCCTCCTAGGACATAATGTACCATGGCAACATGCTATGTGAGAAACAAACGAGCACAGATACAGTGGCCTGAGTAAGACTGAAAACTTCATTAAGGCAGAGAAACCACCAGTGTTGATATATGATAGCAAACAGATTTGAGATATGTGTGCTAGAATACTTCACGTTAAAAATGAATTGGCCTCATGTTTAGACTTCATATTATAGAGCGATCCATGGTTACATTACTGACCTTCTGTCCCCTGAGAGACACAAAAGAGGGGTCCAAAAGACCCAGTGCGTCTCACAAAGTAGCCTCAACCTCACAGACACAAAATACTGAGCAAGAGGTCCAAGGCCTGCTTGTACCCTCTGACTGTACCACATCATCAGCGAAAACAGCACAAACTGAATGTCATGAAATAATTTTTTTTAAATCACATAAAAAAATAAGTTCTACAATGTTGAATTCTGCCCACAACCTTTCGTCAGAGATACAATTTATGTGTAAAGTATCTCGATTGCGATGGCCATTCCAACATTACCAGTAACTGAATACAGTGCGGACATAACCTGTGTGATCAGAATACATGAGGGGTAAAAGCAGCAATTTGGGGGAAGTTAGTGTCCAGTTTCACCATTTTGTCAAGTGGTTTTTGCTCATGTACAGTAGTCCTCTGCCATTTCCACCAAAACGTGTTCAGCTAAGTCCACCTTCTGCTTGCTTCGGCAGTCCCAGTGTGAGTCTAATACATCTGTTTTGTAGCTGCAGAGCGAGCCCGAGGTGAGTACATGAGTAGGCTGCTAAGGCAGGAGAAGGTAATGTGTGCTGCTGATCTTCTCACCCCCCTCCATAAGAGGAAGGATGCAGGGGGAGCTCTCACCATTGTGTCTATGTGAACCTCGGCCGCTTACATAATTAGGATCTGGTGCAAAGCTTTGGGTGGAGGGCATTACACCATTAATGTATGTTGGGAGGCTTTTGGGGCTGGGGGTTCGAGAGCTGCCGCTGGACAAAGGTTCCCTTGGGGGCACCTTTGGTGGTTTGTCCTCATCACTATAAGCCCCAGAACAGACCTCAGCTGACCAGCGACGATAGTCTCCTGTCTTAATCGTTCGAGGCGGGATAGGGGGTGGCACCTCTGGTTTATCCATACTGTTAGTGTAGCGTTTGTGGCAAGTGAGGCGCAGCAGCGAGGGCTTGTTAAACGATCCAGCTGGGCCGGAGTGAGAGCGTCGTAGCCTCCTCTGAGCTTTGTCTTGCTGTCTCTGACAGACCGCTGGCTGGGCCGGTTCCTGTCGCGGGTGCTCATACTGTTGAGGTTGTGTTTGATGGTGCGGTGGGGGCTGCCTCTGGCTCTGTGGTCCTAATGGACCATCCAAGTATGCATAATTAATCTTTCCACCGTCCCTGAAGCTCCTTCGACTTAGGACTCCATATCGAAAAAAAGATGATTTGGGACACTGATCAGACACCAGACAGCAGCTGTCATCCGAACTTGTGAAAAATTCTACCTCACTGTCCACAGTCTCCACAGGGGACATGTCCGTTTGTAGAGGGATGGGGGGCAGAGGTTTGGAGCATCTACCTGGAGTTTGTGGTGGGCTGCTGCACACCGAGAGCCTCTGGAATGAGGGGACCACCTGGTCCTCCTCAGCGGGACTTGGGGTTGAGGGTTCAGCACTTTGGGACAGGAAAAGGTGGGAAGGTCGGCATTTCTTTGGAGGTAAGCTCTGCATGTTGGGACTGTGCTTATGTCCTGTCAAAGAGAAGAAAAAAAAATCACATTTTAAAAAAGTGGCACTAAATAACTTTTGCAACTTCACTGGATGTTGTGAGAATACTGGCTTTCTCTAGGTGTTTATAGAAAATCGTATTTGCATTGATTTCTAGAAGATCTATGATGAAGAAGACAGATGACGAACTTACTCTCATAACTTAGAGATGGTGGAGGGGTCCCCTTATGTTGTAGTCGAGAACTGTGATCTGTGTGTGAACTGCCCATACTGAAATAGAAGCTGAAGAAGAAGAAACAGTTTTATGTTCATGTAGCTTTAGCCACATTAAATCTCAGACTTCTCTCAGACGGACACCGCAGCACTTACTTGTTCAGCTCATGGCGATAACTCCAGGAGGGTTTGGATCCAGCCATGCTGTGACAGTAGCTGCCCCGCAGGAAGGGGTTTTCTATGGGAAAAGAGATCTCGTGGGCAGTCAGGCCCACTGTGGACATGCTCCAGTCACACTCGGGTCGCATCAAAGCCAGGAAACACTCAGATCGCCCGGCTGGCAGCCCCTGCTTCTGGTGTACCTGTAACATAGACACAACCAGGAAGGGCGGTGAGAGGAGGATAGATGAAAGAGCAGAAGAGTAACAGAAAATGTTGCAACACATACAGTGATTTCTCTTTCTCTCTCTCTCTCTCTCTCTCTCTCGCTCTCTCTCTACTACCTGCCACACCAAATATTTAGTTACGGCCTTGTCTGTTCTCTATAAGAAGACACGACAAAAATCTCCTGTAAACAGGAGCTTGGGTTGACAACACTTCAGTTACACTGACGTTTATCATGTCCCAGTCAGAGTTTCAACATTATGCTACGATACACAAACTGTTTTCTTGCTTAACCGGATATTTAAAAAATATACGGGAAGGAATATTTGTTTCAAAAGTAACAAAGTAGCAAAGAGTGTTGTCTTTTGCATTTGTCTAATATTACTCCTAAAACCTGTAGATGTCTGTGTTAAGTAAACAATACAGAATAGGACATTTTCACCCCGGTGAAATTAGCGTTGCCTGCTAACAAATGCATTTCAACACAACATGCACATTTCTACACAATACAACAGTGCTCTGCTGCTACAATCTCACTTGTCCTGAATATCAAAGCAAGGGGCTCCTCCTGTTAAGAGGTCGACCTGATGTTGCATGAAGTTCTCATGTCAAATCACACCATGTCCAGTACGCGTCAGGGCTGAGTAAACGATGAATACAACATTCAGACGAGTAAACTCGGCACGTAATTGTGGGGTCAGTGAAACGCTAGAGGAAACTGATCTAACCCATACAATATGTGTTTACAAAATGATGGTATGATATCATGGGTAACTATAGGTGTTCCTGAAGTACATCTCATAAAGTCGGTGCACCAGCAGGCGCCTTCACATCGTGAATCCTGATCTTCTGATTGCAGGCAAAACAGGTGCATCCCTAACCCTGGTGGTCATCTCTGCTGGAGACCTGAAGCGACAAGCTGTCTTCCTTATAATATGGGAGTGATGACTGAGCAGAACACGGCCCCCTCGTCCCTGGCCTCCTATGAGCCATATTTATGTGGCTGCCCTGACAGCTGGTGAGAAACAAAGCTCTAAAACAACAAGAAGCCTGGGACATCAGCCTGAGCCAAACTGCCCAACAAGGCATGCCATCCGCCTGGCCAGGGCCGCCGATTCGGTTCGGCGGGGATGGGAAGCAACATGATCCTGGATAATGAATCCCCGGGGGCCAGTGTTTCCTCTTGCAACAGGTGCAAAGACACTTCGTCCTGGCAGTGAACCACAGGGCACATTTACAGGCAGCGGGATTAAAACAAATGATGCAGAGCACTGCCTGTTCCTCAAAAATCACAGATTCTGGTCGTTTCATTTGGACAATCTGAGGACACAGTCTGATCTGTGGACACAGTGGTTGTTCAGACTTAACAGAGGCCCCTCGAGAAGGCCTTGTGATGTAAAAACAGCAGCATACACACACACACACACACACACAAGCCTTGAGAGAAGGAGTTCACACCCCGCTCCTGACACCCCTGCAGCGGTTTCCGAGCAACCATACCCGCTCTACCTGTGCGGCAAGCAACCAGCGCGCACACCCCCTCACTTTACCGGATTGAGCGCATGTTATGGTTAAAAGCGCAACAGCAGGCAGGTGACTCACACCACAGCCAGCACGCAGGTCGGCTGCCTGGCAGGGCCAGCTACTAATAATGATGATGATGATGATGATGATGATGATGATGATGATCATACGACAATGAATCTCCATTCCCCCCTTTGGTTTAAAAGCGGAAAGGAGATTGGCAGGAATGAAACTAATCACAGGAGTTGTGTTGTTTGCATTCGCCAAAGAGCTGTAAAACGTGTGTTTGTTTGTTTGTTTGTTATTCCGTATGATGTTTACCCCCCAAAAAATCTCAAATCAAATCCATCATCTGAGTAAACAGTATATAAACAACAACAACAACAACCACAACAACAGCAAGTGGAGGCATTATAAATAATCAACACAGCGCCTGACGTTGCACCAATCAGCGGCGCCTGTCCTGCTGGCACCATCATACAAAACAACATGGGTCAACAACACAGCAGCTCCGCACCACACACCACAGCCCCCTGTGTGCACTCACCTATCAGGACTCAGCGCTTCCCCGGCTGGCGGACACCGACACTCCGCGCTGGACTAATCCCAGCTTCTGCTCTGTGGCTCCGGGCGTCTGCCTCGACTGGTTAATCGTCAGATTCCTATTGCATCAGGAGCAGGACGCGCGCGAGCTGCTGACGCCGCGGCCGTATAACGTGGCTCGTTGAGATAAGTCTAGTATTGTGGTGAGCGATGCCTTTTAAGCGCTGTGGCTCCGCCTTGCGCACTTGCCCTTAAAGGCGCAGTCTCCGTTTACGCCTGCGCCTCTTTGAGTTTTTTTGCGCGCAACAACATGGACCTGGGTGCGAATGAGAATCAGGTTCTCATCAGTTTGATGAGATCAGAGGAACAGAGGAACCTCAGAGAACCGAGGAGGTCACATGGGGCCACACATGTCACTGTGGCTGCTCTGTGAAACCACTGCTTCCAGATCATTGTGGAGAGAAGCCTGATGTTTACTGTTCCTGCATCCTGCATGTGCAGTCTCTCAGAAGGGGCCAAAATGACATGTGGTTCTGGAGGAGGAGGAGACTCACAACTTGCACAACTTTCTTATTGCCCCAGCTGTCAACTGAATTTAGTTCAGCTGGACCCGATCTGCAGTTTTCATGACATAACGTCCCCCCTGACATAGAGTGATCAGGCAAAGGCAAAAGTTTGAATAGTCAAAGTTTGTTTTTTTTCAAAAGTTGGTGTAATGCAACATGCAATCCCTCACACCCTCTGTTTCCAGTCATTTAGCCTACTTAGACCTCACCTGGTGTTGCATTAACTTTGTCGCCTTACCCTACTGAGCTAAGCAAACTCAGCACTGACACGCTCACTTAATCAAACAGCGTGGCACAATAACGACAAACAGCTCGTGTGTTGATTAAATAGTGGCGCAAAGCAGACGAGAACGTGGAGTGTGGAGAGAGAACAGAGCGTCCTTGTGCCCGAGTTTGTAAATCCTTAACAGCTTGGGCACAAGGCCCCCCCAGAACCCAAAGGGCTTATCATTGTATATTTGGATCCTGCATGGAGTGGGCTCCTGCTAATCCCCCTTAATAATTCCAGGCACATTTTTGGGATTCTTGCTGGCCAGTTGTGAGCGGCAGGGAAAGGGGTGAATGTTTTCTTCTGTTACAGTTTACAAAAGTTATTTACAAGGAGGAAAGGAAACATTCATAATAAACATATTTGCATCTGTTGCCTGGTTGTTGTGCTGCATTGTTGACTTGACTTGACTTGACACTTGACTTACCTTTATTTTGCATCAGTTTGTTTCCTGTGCAGTGTTGTCATAATAATGATAGTGATGTATTGCCTTTTTTGTTTGCTATATGATGTAATGTAGTACAGGCAATTGCGATTGGCCAATTGGACCCATGTGAACATTGGCTTTTGCTGCTTACTCTGGATTGTTTATCAATCATATCCAGTTTGATAGCACACGTTTGTGTTTTCCAGCTTCGCTGCACTGCGTCGCTCGTCCAACACGTACATTCAGTAGGGTAAACAGGCTTTATATCTGAGCTATCTCTCCTCCCCCCCTCCCCGCCTGTGAGCCTGATGTCATCACTCACAGGAAGCTCCTTATAAAGTTAGTCAGGAGGGAGAGAAAAAAAAAAAGCTCACCCACAGCCAGAGGCAGCTCTGATGAGAGTCTGAGATGGCAGATGAAAGCACTTGTGTCTCAGAGGATATGTCCTTCTCAGGAAAAATGACTCTACTACCTTCAGCGTCATGACTCACGCTGAGATTTGTCCACCAGTATCCAGCGCTCATCCCCTCAAACAGTGGCACCTTTGGCTCATTGTCCTTTCCAAAGCAGGAAGGAATTTCCCTCTGTGGTTCCCATTCACAGCATAATGGTATGGTTATTATGTGACGCTACAGCCTCTCAGCTGATTACTACAAATCCCTCGCGAACAGGAAGGGTGGAGTCAAGTTAGAAACAAGGTAAAAAAAAAATACTGTATCATCAGTGTAAATGATTAATTCACGATGGAGGTCACGGCATTGATTGCCCGAGCCTTCTGAGGTAATTAAATAACAAGCATATTCGGCCTACGTCCAAAGTTCACGCTGATATAAACAGAGCTGCGAAAGGTTTAGTGTTGTAAGGTGACGTCAGCCCTGTTAGCCTTTGGAAAACTGCATTGAACAGGTTTGACACTTGTGTTTGTATTTGCTCTATTTACATTTTTATTCGCTTCAACAAAGGACTGGTTTCTGGGTATTCCTTCATCAGCGATAAAAAAAAAAAAAGAGCAGTTCACTCACTTTACAAAGTCACAGATTTTGTTCTTTCTTTTATCTGCAGATTTTGACATTTCTGGGACTGAATGGAGCCTTGATTTAGGTGCTAAAGACACTGAAAAAAGACACTGAAACCGCTTGCTTTTTTAGAAATAGTATTCCTGGAACTGTATATGGTCGACAGCCACCTGGGAATCAAGATAAAAAATAGTTCCAAGAGCCAGGTCATCCAGCTGCCATATTTGCTCACACAAGAAAACCACCAATAGGAAAACTCTAAAACACAATGTAAACATACAATAAGTATATAATGGTTTTCCCAGAGCTTTTGGTCATGTCTCATGGGCGTCATTAGTGGGTGTAATTTGCTCAGGTGTGATGAAGTTGGGTTTAGGTGGATAAGATCATAACCTTCTCTTCTGTCGTTGCTGTTCGACAGACATTTCTTAAGACATAATGCAGAGATAATATTAAATCATATAATAAGAGTGCTTATATCTATAAACCCATAAATTAATGTTAACTTTTCTTGTTTTTTTTTTTTGCCTGCCATCTAAGTTTGTATCCCAACTTTGTTGGAGACCAAAACTCAAACTGTAACTTCAAAAAGTTGTAGAAACCAAATTCCACGATGTGTCCTTGGAACCATATCTTAAAGGTTATTACTATATGTATAGCTAAGGTAGTAAGATGATGTGGATTTTTATATTTGGGGTGTGAACAGTGTTTCAATTTGCTTTAGACAAGTGCTGAAAAGTAAAAAAATATGATAATCTGCTAGTTAATCAGCCCACTAAGGGAACACACTTCTAATTTCAACATATCTGTGTCTTCTCAGTCCTCACTGACGATGAGTGCTGGGTCCAATGAGTGCAGCTGTGAGCATCACAGCCAAAGCCCAGGCTGACACATTGCAGCATATTACTTCTGGATTGTGGTTCTGTCTGGAGAACCCACACACACTTGGCTATTGCTGTGGAAACAAAACACAAATCCCCAGGCAACGGGCTGTCATCTCTCACTACAATGTAAATATGGCCATATTAAAGTGTGTCTAAGTGTTAACCATACCAGATTCCTGAGCGCCCTGCAGCTGCTTTAGTTATTAATCACTTCCTGTACTAGTTCAAAGACTTATGGGAAATGGAGGTATTGGGGTAAATTGCACCAGACACAGGTATTTTCTGTTTTGGAGCGCTATATAATCAAAAGCAGCAATAATGAGTCATCACTGCATCACTCCTCAACATTGTTATTTTGAGTGGTTCGAGTGCAGCCACAGCCTGCTGTTAGTAATGGGTGGAGCAAGCCACCACCTCCTTGATGATGACAGGGTGTGTTGAGTCTCCATGAACTGAGGATCACTTTAGACATAGACTGGGGGAGTTGTTGGCAAACTAATCCAATGACTGAGACTGAATTCAAGCCATGTTAGGATACTGTCATCATTATGGTGAAAACACTGTAAGGTTGGGAGGCAGTAAAAAGAATGGGAACATACTGTTTTCACAGTTGCACACATACAAATTCACTGGTGTCTGATGTGTGGGGAGAAGCTGTGAAAATGACAGCTGTGGTGTTATGGAGAACGTCACACTGGTTCAACTCTCCGGCGGCTGGTTCTGAGCCAGCCCTGTTCACAGGCTGCACCACTGGAGCTCTACGGGACTGACACAGATGGAAACACGTTACTAATACGCCTTGTTTCCGGCCTCACAACTAATAGCGAGTGCACAGAACATTAGTTATCGTTTACCTTTATTTTCATTGTCTGTTTCCTTGTCTGTTGAATCCTGAAGGGTCTCATGAAGAATGATATAACGAGTTTCCCCGCAATGTCATGCCTGCATTGTATTTCAAACAGCCAAAAGAGGAGTTTCTGGCATTTGGCCGATGAGTATCCCAGGTTTCCGGTTTTCCCGATGTCAGTCTGTGAAGGAGAGGGGTAAGGCTTGACTTAATGTAGCAATCTATTAATCTTAAATAACAACTGATTGCTGTGGGAGTCTGTTCTTCCCCTGATTTCCTTGTTCGGCCTCATTCCAGTGGGATATTACAAACGCAGGACGCAGTCGGGACCCGGGGCCCCCAGCTTCTCTGATAAAGATTTCAGATGTTGTCCGCCCAGGAGATCTGCGAGACAACCATCAAAGGGGGCACTCGCATATAAATCAATATCCACGCTGTTAAGGAAGCGCGGCTCCCTCGGTTACATATAGAGGAGAGAAAAACACATGTGCTGTGAAGGATGCAGTTGAGCAGAAGTCAGTGAGCTAAACAAGCCCCGTTTCCGGTTTCCTATTTGTGTGTGAGAAAGTGTATGAATATGTGCCCATGGCAGGGCGAGATGACATGGACTGAGTCATTTAGGGCAGAGAATATGCTTTGTCTGAGGAGCTTTTGTTCCATCCACACATGGATTTAGGGCCCCTGATGAAGTCACCCAGACTACCTGATCTGGCGCTGAGCCGCAGACACATTAATTCCTCACAACAGAACGGCTCTGGACCATTGCTCACCCAAGCCTCCTAATGAGCGAGCTTATGGACGCCAGGAGAATGTAGATGAGTTCTGGACTGACATTTTCCATCCCCTGCAAGCAGGTGGGCTGTGCGGACGCATATGTTTGGAGCACAATGTGGTGCTCCAGGGAGAGAATTGTGCGTGGGTGGACATGCAGAGTCCTCGCCTAAACTCAATTGTAATTCTGCAAGGACAATAACAGGCTTGCGGGCACACGGTGAAAACGGAGACAGATGAATAACTAAACAGCTCCCTTCACAACAGCATCATTTGTTCCTTCCCTCAAGAGTGAATGTGAAGGTTCACTAACCCATGACGGCATGTTGAGGAACAATATACCTACCTCAAAAACTGTAAAAACATTTTTCTAAAACTTGGGTGATACAGTACATTCCCTATTCATTTCATCCAAATGCTATAAAAACTAAGAGAACTGAGACATAATAGAGAGCAGAATAAAGGTTTCACTGAAGACACCTCGCTTTGTAAATTTAGCTCCGAGTGGAAAGAACATTGGTAGTAAGGGCTGTAATTATCCTGGAGATGGTAGATTATTCTCAGCTCTGCAGAAACAATAATGGGGTATTGCCACTGTTCATCCTATTATTTAATTGTGTGAAGCTGGAGGTTCTCAACGTGATCACTTGGTGACAACAGTGTAATTCTGATTTAGCATATTAAATACAGTCGTCATGTGAATGGATGGCTTCTGCTGGAGGACGTGATGAAATGTAGAATCAGCGGTTGCTAGCTACTGCAAATTAAACAACAATCTCAGTTTGTCCACGTCTTCCGTCCACCTTCTGGTAAACCGTGCAGACGCCGTCCTCCATACTCTGCTGTGGTCCCTGGCAGGAAGTAAATCAGCCAAGGATCCGCCCCAGACCAAACACTGGAAGTGGCTCTGGAGCCTGAGGGAGTGTGGGAGGTGTGCACTGAGCTCACGGGGCATAGTAGGCCTGTGAGTTCCTCAACAAATAAAAAAGAAAACAGACTTTGCTGTACACAAAGACGTGCACACAAAGTCGTATTGACTCACGCAGACGTGTGTGCACACACCGACGCCAGCACACAGTCACGTTTACACATTAGCAGCAGACAGGGCACACATGCACATTTCCCCCACTTCAAACAACACCTTTGAGAGCAGCAGTCTGTGCTTAACACCTTCTGCCCACAAATGTTCTCTGCGAAGTCTGCGCCATAATTACTCCACCATTTAAAGCCTCCCATAAACCTCCTTACTGCCAAAAAGACTTCAGGACTCATCCACGACATGAGAAGAGAGCTTCGTTTCACACTTGTTCCGCAGATATCACACCCACGTATGCGCTGCTCTGACCTCAGACTGTCTTTGTTAAAGGACTTGCTTTAAATAGGGGCACATGTCAAAGTGGTTTAGACACACCATGACACTCTGCTTGTGTTAAAGAGCCCCGGATGTTATCTACCTTGACCTGAACCAGGCCCTGAATGTGTCAGTCCTCAAAGTACATAGTACACTGTCAAAATACTACTACTACTACCACTACTAATTATAATAATAATAATAATAATAACAAAAATAATAATAATAATTATTATTATTATTATTAGTAGTAGTAGTAGTAGTAGTAGTAGTAATAATAATAATATTATTGTTAATTATTATTATTATTATTATTATTATAATAATAATAATAATAATAATAATTATTATTATTTATTATTATTATTATTATTATTATTATTATTATTATTATTATTATTATTATTATTATGTGGCAGTGACCAGTCATGTGTCTCTCTGTGGCTCTTATCTGTGGACAGGATGAGGAGGCTGAAGGAAGAGGAACCTCATATTTACATTACCTCCACCACACACACATACACACACACATACACACACATGACCTTTATTTTCCCACAGGTTAAGCCTCTCGTGCCACCATTGTGCCACCAGTGAGAAAGCAGAACCTGCTGATTGACAGACCAGATGGACCGTCCTCACATGTTTGCTCAGATTAGACTTCAAACTGAATCTAAGCATCTTAAAATGCACGCCAGGAGTTCGAGATTCAAGATACTTGATAAACGAGTGGGCGCAATGCGTGAAGAACGTTAAAGCCTTTCAAACGGATACTTGGCGCAGCAACACAGTGAAATAGAAAACAGCGGGGGTGTACTTTGAGCTTATCCTGCACGGCCACAATCCCTTTTGATGTGCGTTCACAAAATGTTACTACTTGAACCTTCTAATTAAGTTCAGTCCCATAAAACTGCTGAACCTAGCTGCTTTTAATTGATGTCTAGAATGCTGCAACCATCAGACAAATCCAACAGTGTTTAATGGACTCAGTGTTTATTATCTGGGTGTAAAGGTGGTTTTTTTTCCCCCATTAAAGGCCAGAGGCATTCAGCTACTGTAGTTGCAGCTCTGCAAATTGTGTAATCCTTGTAATGCAGAGGGCTCTACCACATTCTCCAAAAGTCTGCCCAGCACTAACTGGTGGATGCATACCACACTCAGCACAGATAAGATTGGACGTCAATGAAAGGGGTACGACCCAGCACTCCCCTCCCCTCCACCCGCAGCTCCTTTCAGGGATATCTCCTCTTGGCTCTCGACCAGGACAGGAAGCGCACAGCCAGGAGAGACAACAACAGCTCTGCTTCCCCTGGCGTTTCTCTGTGTAGGGGAAATGGAGCTAGGAGCAAGTAGGAGAGTGTTGAGTTTGTGTTCGCGAGCGTCCATGTTCAGTGATGTCGCACTGCATGTGTAAGCACGGGAAGAAAGGCAACGGTGTGTGGGAGTATGTCAGCGTGTTGTTGGCAGCCTGGTTGACAAGAAGCAGACATGACACTCGATGTG
The DNA here is from genome assembly GCA_016785345.1 of Trinectes maculatus. Taxonomy (NCBI): domain Eukaryota; kingdom Metazoa; phylum Chordata; class Actinopteri; order Pleuronectiformes; family Achiridae; genus Trinectes; species Trinectes maculatus. The sequence goes on from JAFBJQ010003254.1 coordinate 19,244, forward strand.
TTCTCCAACACCCTGGTTGCCCGATATCTTTCGCAACAGGAGACACATCCAGCGGGAGAGGATTTGTAGCAGGAGAGACTTTACTCTGATGGACGTCCAGCCTCCGCCGAACACTTAACTTGTACAAGAGCACAAACGCCACTCCCTGCTGCCTCCTGGCCCTTTTGTGTTTGCACAAGCATATGTCCACGTGACGTAATGCAGATTCCTCACATGGCACGACTGTAGCTGGCAAACATTTAGTTGTTCCTAGACAGTATAGTTTTTATAATAGTCCAGAGGCTTAAGATATAACCCATACGTCAGCTTGACAGTTCACATAGAAAGAGGGAGCTTTGGGGTGGGAGAGTGTGGGAGGGAGTTTTAGGAAGATGGGTCAGGGTGTAGTCAGAGGAGAGAGGACACCCACTCTTACCACAAAGCTTTGAGTCATGCCGTTTGGCTGGCACGCCGCCGTGGGACAGAGACGTCGCACAGGGTCTCCTCTTCAGGATGTGCTGCGTCACCGGCAGCGCGGCAAAGCAGGAAGGAGCCTCCGCATCACTGACAGCCGCTGTCACGACCCGAGCCACAGTTGCCGGCGGATGAGATCATGACATACGACCCTGCAAAGCCCATCGTCATTATTCTCTTTGTCTAAACATTTCACTTCCCACATTTAACGGATCATCTTTAATAATGCAGCAGATGACTCTCAGTTCCAATTACAGAGACGCATGTTACGAAATCTGGTTTCTACATTGTTTGGACAGTGGTTGTACGTGCTCTGTACGGCCTGCTGCTGTTGGCCACCGACACAACGCCTGCTCGTTATGACTCTTCTTTCACACTCTCGAATCACGTCTCTTCAAATGAGGCAAACCCATTTTCTGAAGTGCATATTATTTTACTTTCCCTGCGTAAGTGAGACACCTGAGAGAAGCTGTGGTGCAATCAGTCGTTCTGCGAGTGTTTACAGGTCTGGTTATCAGCACAATACGTTATGATCATATGAAACACCTGATGTTTTTGTCTGTTTTCATCTGGCTGGTCACTCTGTGTACACTCTGTTTTCTCTCCAGCTTGTATAGTCACGCTGATAAAACTCTCCCTCCCATGGACATTGAAATAAGCCTGCGATTACGACATCTGGAACAGCTGCCGTGCACTCCAACCTGCGCACGGCACACAGGTGCTGTGCAGCAAACTGTTCTTACCTGCTCCCTCAAGGGAGTTCCCTGATTGGAAATGTTGAAATCGTTCTCCCGCGCCTGCCGAGGCCACGCTGTGACACACATTGAAAAACTTTCCTGTAACGTGTGCAGCATGTGACACAACTACTCAACAGCCCAGCGCCTGTGTTTGTCATTACGGCACCGAATGAAAAACAGACACCAGCGTTAGCATTATGCAGCTAGACGAGAGGCAGAAAATTGATGTCAGATGAGGCATGAACCATCTGATATTCATTTCTTCATTTACATTATTTCAAAGGTAAATTCACCATATATATATATATATACATATACACGCACACACATATTGTGAATTCAAACACATACACAGACTGGCGTCTTATCCACTCGTTCTGGCCTGTCATTGTTTCATACCACAACGATTCCGAAGGCCTGGGAAAAGTTAAACAGTTCGGAGCCAGCTCATCCCAGAGTCAAATCGGCTCCTTGTTGGAAAGACTTCAGTGAGCCGTGCGTCTGAGTGCGACAGCTTGTCGGAATAGTGTTGTGGCAAACCCATGTGTTTACAGAGCGTCCCGTTGCGGTAAACATGGATTAAATAGAAGTCTGACAGCTTTTAAACTCCCACCACCCACTCTGTCTCCGACAGGCAGGACGTGGTTGAAAATACTGCTCGCAGAGCCTTCTGTTCCCACTAACTGCATTTTGTGTGGCTGGCTGATTTGAGTCTAGTGTTTCATACACATACAAAACCCACACATTGTTTGTTTGACTTGTTGCCCTAGTGATAGTGGCATCTCTCAATAGTTGACCTGAATAGATGCAGCGGGGGCAGCGCCGGGCACGGCTTACATAGGTTTATTTCTGCTCAACCTTTGCGCACGAAAATTGATCAGACATTCTGTGCTCGATTAGAAATGACATAAACAACATTAAGTATATACGTTTTTTGTTTTTTGTTTTTTGCCATGCTGCTGTTTATAAAGCTTTGTCTTGAACAGGACCTGTCGAGCAGCTCAGGTCAAAATTAGATGGTCGCTGAGTGTTTGATTAGTAAAACCCTGCGCTGCGTGGAGGAAGGCTCAAGTGTCTGCATGTGGCCGAGAGTCCGTTTCTAGAGTGACGGTGATGGAGAGTGACCAAAAGGGATCATCTTGGGCCAGATGGGGAGGGGGGTGGGGGCGGAGTGCTGTTTGTTTCTGGATCAACAGGCTGCTCCTTTCCTGCTCTGTCAGCTATTTGATAGGAATTGGAGGAGCTAAAACTGGCACACTGAGAAACAACAAAGATCTTTTCCCGTCAGTTCGGATCATATGAATATTCAATTCTCTGTGAGAGAGTATGAAATTATAAATGTAATAATAATTTATTCAACTATATCACAGGCGTTTGATTAGGAATCATCTCAACCAGGCAAACTAATAAGTAAAGCAGGAGCGTCTTTGTGAATGAAACATTATGTTGCGTTATCTAGAAACCATTGTTTTGTTTCGTGTTGTTTTTTTTTTAGTTTTTTTTTTTTTTAAAGAGTGACTCTTGCAGAGGACTGGAGTGTTTGTCATATAAACGTGGGGCAACACTGAAGGTTTGTCATCTGTGACTGGTTGGACCTGATCTGTCACATGTATCTCTGTCCTCTTGCTAAGCACAGAGGGTGGGGTTTACCCCTGGCCTGTCTGTGCTGAAGTGTCAAAAGAAAAAAAAAAAGATTTACAGTGAACGTCTATTCATGTAGTTGAACACTTTTTTTTGACAGGTCCTTGTGTTTCCTCTGTGAACAGGTTAAAATTAGATTAAATTAATTCAATTAAATGGGCAGGTTGCCACTTTCTTTTTATATCGACAGGCTGACTGTGACAGAGATACACCAACAATACATTTACCGGCATGTTTCTAAAAAAGTGTCTCATTTATTTCCAGCAGCTTCAGTACATTTTATCTTTACCATCTTTGAGGCATGGTTTGAATCGCCGCCACATACACTCACTGAAGGAGAAATAAAACAGGTCGACACATTGTGCAATCATTTGCCGCTGAAATGATTTCGTGCGTCAGGTCATACGAGTGAACGCATGCAGAAAAAATATGCAAAAATTGCATTTTTCAGCTTTGCAGCACGTACAACATTTTGTGCCATTGAACGTGCATTGCATACATGTTTGTTTCTTGTTGCTTTTCTTTGCCTGGTCACACACACTTTGCAGATTGAAGTGCGACTGGCTGAGTCGAATGTGGCTGCTCTCTGTGCAGAGCATGTATTTTAAGAAAAAGAAAAAAAAAACTTGAAACGTCAAACAGGAAAGTCAGGATTCACCAAAGCAGAAAAATGTGTGGCTGCAAGGTTAACTCAGTGTTGTACAGGAGAAAATGTACAAATGCACAAATGCACAGACTGAACGACCCCTTTCATGTTACTCATCGCTGCCCACCTCCTAACCGCCTGGACATGACTACATATGTTTCCATCACCTGTGGGTTCGTGCATATACATGTGCTCTCCAAACTCTCTGTGTGTCATATGACCACCGTTTACAAACACAGTCTGTCTCCCGTTACTGGACACCAGAGCTATTCCGGCCTCCTCTTCCGATGCACACCATCCTAGTGTCCGGTCTCCCTGTGGAAGTGAGCAAGCCAAGGTCAGCGGGTCAAATTCCTCCAGCTCTTTGGCATTCTGCCCCAGGGTTCAAGTAGTGTGGAAACGTGTGTGTGTGTGTGTGCGTGCGTGCCAGCCAGTGTGTGTGTGTGTGTGTGTGTGTTTGAGCTGATTGTCTTTCATGCCACAAACATGCATTCTGTCAGAGGAGAGGCAATGCAAGAGGGTTCTGCACTGGTGACAGAGAGTTGTGCACTCACACACACACGCACACACACACACACACACACACAGAGTGAGGTGGTATTTGAAATGGAGCTTTGGAGGGACATGTTATACAGGAGTGTGATTAATGTGGCTGTCTCCACACATCCTTTCAGCAGTCCTGGCTGGCTGGAAGGTGAGTGTTATGAGAAACTGCTGTTTGCTCGGGGGTAGACACCGATCCTTCAGAATCAATCGCAGATACACATATTTTAAGTCTATCTGGTTGATTTAAACACTGTGTTGCTGACACTCGAGCGCACAAGCGGATGTGAAGCGCTCGAACTGCACTGCAGTGTGAGAAATTCAACACAGTGGCAGTTAAAAAAGAAGATCCCGTCACAGTGAACGAGCAGAGGTAAACACAAGAAGAACGTGGGGGTTTTTTTTTTTACAGTGTGTGGGACCGGTTCACCATAAAGATTTTTTTAAATCATGTCTGTAGGAGAAAAATAAGAAATAGTTGTAATAATATCACTATACAAATACATGAGAAATAAAAGTTTGTTAAAGTATAATTGCACCAGTTACATCAATTAATAAAAGTTAAATGCTCTTGTTGTTTTCCACTAGCAGCATCTGGAACAGAAAGAGCCACCACACACACACACACACACACACACACACTGTCAATGTCTGTCTGAAGAAGGTGGGACAAGAGGTGTGGGAGGCTAAGACAGACAAGACAAAGCTTTTTCTTCTCCTGCAACAACCGATTACGTGACAAACCCATTCAGTTACTAACATGAGACATGTCTGCTTGTTACAGACAGCTCTTGTTGAATAACACCATCGCTGGTTCCAAACATGACCATCAACTGTCGCCATGACGTTGTCACGCGTGAACGGCGTTGATACAGATTCAGGAATGAATGTGTATTTCAGGTGTATATTTTTGATTTAAAACCTAATTGAAGTAACAACAAGCTCATTGGTGAAATCAAACCACTGTGATCACAAAGCTGCATCGTAATGTAACTCACAAGAACTTCACTTTGCAGCAGATGCGCGTGCATCACCACTAAGTGGCATTTACGAAAAACTTTAACTGATTTTCTGCTTCACTTGTTACTTTCCCTATAGCCTGTACATCTACTGTGAACACATTACATACATTATTGACAAAAGGATGTGATTTAAGGAAACTTCCTGCCGAGCTGGAAACATAGCAGAATTCCAGAGCCGGACGTGTGGTGACTGTGTGAGTGACGCCAAAGCACAAGACAGCAGGCTCTGACTAGTCAGCGACACTTCCTCCGAAACAGCAGGTCCTGACTCGCATCTACCAAGTGTGTGAAATAGGGCCACTTCCTCCACTCCGTGTAACATAGGTGACTCAAACAACGAGTCACAATAATAAGTCGTCATTTAGGTTTTCCACCTCCACATGTGTGACAATACAGAAAACTCCGTCCATGTGAATATAAAGGTCTGGACGCTAACCGATTCTAGTAACTCGAGTGTCAGACCTTTAATTGAGTCGATTTTTCTGTCACTGTGAAAGTGTGTTGTTGTTGTTTGGAACTCAGTTCATTCAGTAGCCAACTTCATTAGAAAAACCACAAGGTCTTTTAGCATCAAATTATATCGGTTAAAATTCAACTTCACGGGACAAGTGAAGAGACATTCATTTATAAACCATACTAAACTAACTTTTGTTTAATATACAACAGGACCGTGAAAACAAGGTCTTTTGCCAGAACTTCCTGGAGTTCTGTTCCCCGAAATTCCAAGAGTCCTGCCGGAAATCCAACATGAGGCAACAGGCTGCCCCCCTGCAAGGGTCGCAGAGTGTGAATAAGTCCACAGAGCGAACATGGCCATGGCCGACAGACGGACTGAGTCAGCGTCACATTCCAATGGAGTCAACCATCCACTTTACCCTCAGCACACACACGCACACACACACGCGGTACACACACACACACACACACACACACACACACACACACGCATCACCTCTTTGCTCTGTTTTTTTTCTCTTGCACAAAGTACACTTTACAGGTGTACCTGGTCTATACCACCCACTTTATACTGTCAAAATAAGTTCCCTTCACAGTGATGAACCACAATCACTCAGTCCGTCTCACTCATACACTCTGCTCTCATTCGAGTTGTTAAATTCCCAACACAACTAACCTGCAGTCTAAACGCCACTTTTCAAATGTAAACATGTGAAGATATTTCAGATATTTCTAGTTTGATTTCATTGCACGGCTTTAAATACAATCGATGTGATGAAACTTTCCAGGAATTAGTATCTGACAATATGCACTGTTATCCCAGTATATTTCAATCATATCTTATCTCCTGCCTCTGTAACGTGGTCAGCTGTAATACTTTTCTCACCACTTCTAATCTACACTTGTGAACACGGGCCGTTTGGTCCGATTTCTGTTTTTTTCTCATTTTTGCACATTGTGTCAACAAATAAGAAACAATAAGAATAATTATTTGTATAGCTCCTTTAAACAAAGAACCACTTTTAAAGGAAGCGTCAGGCCAACCAAAACAGATCAGTCAGTGATTGTCCCCACTCTTCTCTCTCTTTTACTTTCTTTCTCTTCCCTCAGTGCGGACGGGGGCAGTGCTGTGCTGCCTTCCTGTAATGGAGCGTGATTAACGCCGCGTGAGTCAGGCAAAGGTGTTTTGCAATTAGAGGGAGGCCTGGAACCCCCCCCCCCCCCCCCCCCCACGTTTCTTTTAGGTTTATAGCTGTGACACAGACTGTGTCTTTACACGCAAGCCTGCTGTCAGTCAGGATAAGCCGTGATGCACAGGTCTTCAGTCATCACTCTGGAGACAGTTGGGGGGTCTGCAGCTGGCGTGTCTGTGTTGACGTGCTGATGTGTACGTTGGTGGGATTCACAGGGAGACTGTGAAGTTGCATTAAGTGAAAGAGGGAAAAGGTCAAGAAAATCCTTGGGTTCGATAAGGAGACAAACCTCACAAACCTTCTGCACACGATTCATTTGTTTTGTTTTTTTGAACAGAGTCCAGGGTCTCCGTCAAACCCAGGGCCCTGCCCTGTATCACAGTGCTAGGCTGTCATCATGAAGGCTATTACCAATGCATGATAATGGTGATGACTGGTATTGTCACTTGCCTGGAGTAATGCAATGTGGATTTTCCTGTAAGGTCACCGGAGTGACGCAAAACCCATGTCTCAAGAGCACCAACTGAGTCATCTATCCAAATAAAATACAATATACCTGGTGTGAGCACGGCGACTTCAGATGTCTTTTACCTTGTGTTTGACACAGTTGCGCCCAATTACAGTAAACCTGATCAACAGCAGCCTTCATGTCTGGGTTTTCGATGTTGCAGATGTCCCATCATATGTTTTTCTACTTTTGCATAATACTGTAAGTTGCTATTGTCACCTACAGCAAGAAGGTCCCAAAGGAGCTAACCTAGACTGACATTTCCGTCTAAAGTTTCCACAATCTCCCCATATGGGTTTCCACTTTTACTCCCACAGGACGGATGAGCAGATACGGATCTGTCTTTAATGTCAAGATTATCCAGGGAAGATGACGTCTTAAGGGACAACGTTACTTTTAGGAAACTTGAATCGTTTTTTTTTACATGTGAGTGAAAGATAAGTATATTATAAAAACTTTATTAGTCCACATTGGACAGTGGTTCCACCTTGTTTTAATATCCCTGTGCTGATGCTCAACAAGCAAACTATCCTGGTAAATGTAGTGCTCAATAGAGTTGAGAGATCCATTTGGTTTTCTCATCTCAGACTGCAAAAAAAAAAAAAAACTCATATTGGCTGAAGGTCTGAGAGCTGTGTCTTGATCTTTGTGAAGTCACACTACAAAGGATCTCTTCACTGCCACGTTTTCACTTATTTTGCATATATACATTATCCCCATTCTTTCTCTGACCCAGGCTGCTGTCCCTGAGCCACCAGCACTAAAAATACTTGAACTAGTGATGTACTGTCGAGCAACCTTAATGAGCAGCTGGAAACTTCAGATGTTCTGCCCTCATCTGTAACTCATGAGCGATCACTGGAAAACCTGAGCCAGTGATGAAGTGATAACAGTAATGTGAAGGCCGCACCAGTTAAGTTCTGTTCAGGCTTTACTTGCTGATGAGCAGGTTAAAAAAAAAAGTAGCTGGTTCGGTTCATTTCACAAAAAGATGCTGTTTTCACTATTTCCACTAATAATAAAAGTGGCCCTTGTTGAATAATAATATTTAACATATTTATTAAGTGCATCCTGATGATAAAAAAACGACAACTTTTTTTAACAACACAAATGGTCAAACTGACCTCAAACAAGCGAGTGGATCAGTTCATCCACAGAGCGCGTCTGAAAGCACCAGACCTATCTCAGTCTCTTAATGCCATTGTGTTTGTGACGTGAGGCATGAAAAGGACCGTGACTGGAGTCAGAGTCAGGTTCCCTGAAATGACTGGGCATGTGGCTGCATGGAGCGGCTCCTAACCTGTGCTGAGTAGGACAGACAGACAGACAGAGAGACAGACAGACAGACACCCCCAGGGTTGGAACTGGGGCAGCTGGTATGTTTCTAAAAACAGGCACCCCCTCCCTCCCCCTTCCCTCCCCTCCTCCATCTCCTCCGTGCACCACAGCAGATGCTGATCTCTGTCTGTCTTCAGAAGGAAGCAATTATTGAGTCACAGGGAAGGACGCACCTCCTTTTTAATAAACCCACATCAAATCATCCGATGACTGACGGTGACTCACGCGCTGGACGGAAGCGGGATGAAAAAGGTTCTGACAATGACAGAGGGAAAAATTAGAGGCCTGAAGGGAGAGGGAGTCATGCAAGTCGTCTCATTCCTTTCATTTCTCTCATAAAATGAATTTCCTTCCTGCACTCGAGCACCGGGGTCACCTGAGAACAGTCTCTCTCTCTCTCTCTCTCTCTCTCTCTCTCTCTCTCTCTCTCTCGCTCTCTCTCTCTCTCTCTCTGTCTCTGTCTGGCTGAATGACTCCTACCCTCTGTCCTGTGTCAGCTCAGCCTCTTACATAAGGTCGACCTGGTAAAATTCCACCGCGCTCACTTGCCTCCCCGCTCCTCTAACTTCCAGGCGTTTCCCTGAAATGACTGGGCATGTGGCTGCATGGAGCGGCTCCTAACCTGTGCTGAGTAGGACAGACAGACAGACAGACAGAGAGACAGACAGACAGACACCCCCAGGGTTGGAACTGGGGCAGCTGGTATGTTTCTAAAAACAGGCACCCCCCTCCCTCTCCCTCCCTCCCCCTTCCCTCCCCTCCTCCATCTCCTCCGTGCACCACAGCAGATGCTGATCTCTGTCTGTCTTCAGAAGGAAGCAATTATTGAGTCACAGGGAAGGACGCACCTCCTTTTTAATAAACCCACATCAAATCATCCGATGACTGACGGTGACTCACGCGCTGGACGGAAGCGGGATGAAAAAGGTTCTGACAATGACAGAGGGAAAAATTAGAGGCCTGAAGGGAGAGGGAGTCATGCAAGTCGTCTCATTCCTTTCATTTCTCTCATAAAATGAATTTCCTTCCTGCACTCGAGCACCGGGGTCACCTGAGAACAGTGCCTCCTGATACCACCTCTCCTCTTCCCCACTGGTCCTCTCTCTCTCTCTCTCTCTCTCTCTCTCTCTCTCTCTCTCTCTCTCTCTCTCTCTCTCTCTCTCTCTCTCTCTCTCTCGCTCTCTCTCTCTCTCTCTCTGTCTGGCTGAATGACTCCTACCCTCTGTCCTGTGTCAGCTCAGCCTCTTACATAAGGTCGACCTGGTAAAATTCCACCGCGCTCACTTGCCTCCCCGCTCCTCTAACTTCCAGGCGTTTCAACAACAATTTCTCAGCGTTAGATTCCAGCCGCCCACGCGTCGGATGTTTTTCCAGCTGCTCACAAATAGGCTACCTCGCTTCAGATGAGGCTCCGCTTGTTCCGGGGGGCCTTCACCTCTCGGAGGGCATCATCTGAAAACACTGTGTCATTGTTGTGAGCCGTCCTGCCTCCTGTTCCACAGCGTCTCCCAAAGATAAACATGTGGACTGGGGGAGACGCGGATACTACTGATCTGAAGGACATGAAACAGTGTGTTATTTTGTGTGTGTGTGTGCATGTGTGACCAGTAGATGCTGCATATCTACACTGATAGTATTTGACACTTTCTAAACTAATTTGGGAGAGAAATAAGGTTGCTGCACAATTTTAGTTCAATTTTTTTTATCGAAGAAAATTATACCCCCCAAAAATTATAATTATATCACATGTTTTTAATTGTAAACATAAATCATCACAGAACGGGATCATTTTTATAATCTCTTTGAACTCAGGTTTGGTCTCTTCCAAGTAAAATATCTGATTATACAGCTGATGAATGTTCTACTGAACTGTCTGTCTGCTCTCAGACTGTGTCTCCCTGCTCTTTGATGCTCAGTACATTGTGTACAGTGGCTTTTTGGAGGTTTTATGTTGAAAATTCATGTTAAGACAACCTCATTAAACGACAAGATTTGTGATTTTTTTTTTCAGTTGCCGTACAATTTTATGATGTTACCATAGGAACAGACTCAAATCACCAGTTTCAGCAGGTTCAAACCGCAGCAGCAGCAGCAGAGCAGACAGCGATCACAGATAACTTGTCTGATGAGTCACAGACCGGAGGATGACAGATTAGACCTATCAGTTAACTCTGGGATGTAACACAACACCACCCCGTAGACATGAGTGCACACACATACACAAATGCACACATTGCCCCTTTCAGTTTCAAACGCTGCCAGCTTTTTTGCCAGTCCCCTTTCTTTTCATCTCATAACATGCATTTCAGAACAGGCTCCCAGCACAAGGTAAACCACTTTGTTTCTCAGCTTATTCTGCAAGCTTGTAAAACGTGTGCTGCTGCACCCCCATGGGCAGCTGTGAATCAGTCATCATCCACTGTAGTGTCAGTAACAGAGCAGACAGATGGAGCCAAACACTTTCTGTCCCTGATTTGAACTGTGAATGGTTTTCAGAGCTGGACGCCACCAAAGAGTCAAGTTCCCCTGACCTGCAAGTTATTCAGTCCAGTGTTCAAACATCATTGTTCCAGGCCTTGGGCACTGCTAACACAGTTCTAAGAATCTGGTTAATTTTTAGGTGCGATTTGATGAACTTGCAAATGCGACTGTAAAACAAAGTGAGGGCCTCTGAATAGTGTGGCGAAAATAAATCGAGCATTAATGTATCCCAGTGTTTATATGTCTCTGCACATGTGGATGTGTGCACAAATACGGGTTGCAACACACTTGTGAGACACACACACACACACACACACACAGGCTGAAGACACGAAGAAGAACAAGTTTTACCGCTGCAAGGAGGGAGGATCAAACCTTTATTTAACCCTTCGAGGTGAGGCTAAAACACCTGCGTGTGCACATGTGTCCAGGCTGCACTAACTTGCACAAGCCTTACGCCATGATGTTGCAAACTGAGTCATGTTACACCACCACAGCTGGTTCGTCCCGGACCAGCTGTCTCTGCTGTCATATCGCATGATCTTGCCTTTCCCACAATTCTCCCCCCAGCATCGGTGCTGTGGAGCTGCTCAAGACATACTGTCTTGAGCAGCAGGGTTTGGTGCTCTGCTGCCTGGCTGGCTGTCCTCACTCTGCACAGAGAGGCTGGCTAATAATTTGTCAGCCCCTGTGGGGTATGAGGTCAGCGTGTCAACAACAGGCCCAGTGTTTCACAGGCCAGAGATGGAGATTAGAGAGCGAGGCTGATCTGGGCCACTCTGCAGGCAGTGAGAGAGCGAGGGGAGGGCAAAAGGAAGCAAGGAACAGTAGGTGGTATTTGTGGCTTTCAGCGAGGGAGGCACACAGTGTGTTTTGCAACAGTCAGGGCAGTTTGATTCACGAAAAAATAACACGAATGGCTTATTATTTTTGCCTGGCTATGGCACATTATCACTAGCACAAAGGCACTCAAGCATGCAGACATGCAAGAGTATCTATTGCCTCACATCAGGATGTGTATGGTGTACCCTTGATGCAAAGGCCAGCTTATGTTTTCTCAATGCCAGAGGTGTTGTGCAACAACGTTCCCACCTCTGCAGGTCACAGGGTTAAGCCCTGGAAATCTACAGAGCGAAATGGTCCCAGGCCTGCAGGGGACAACGCATGAACCAAGACCAAGAATTATTTGAACATTAAACAGGTTGACTCCCCTCGGTTATCAGTTGTATAAACAGCCCTCAGCTATGCAATGCACCTGCTGCAGGAAGCTTCAGCTTCACTTCAGCTATGTAATAATTATGCATATTCCCCATCTATGTGTCATCATAAAGTGCTTGATTAGATACATAGAGTAGAGACAACACAGACTGTGAGATCTGGAGGCGAAGTCAATAAAATGCACCTCTGTGCCATCTAGTGGCTGAGCTGTGTAAATGTCTACATTCATGAGGTATTACACGGTAAATACTGCAAAACAAATGTATACTACCATGTATACGGTATACAAATGTAGGTGTGTCAAATGTTAGGGGACGTTACAATTTAAAAAGATCAACTTTTAAAAGGTCGTTCAAAATTTGAAACAATATTTTGCCATGGTGATGGATGTGGTTTGAGTTTTATTCACTTTATTCATAGCAGTTTCTCAGTCGGACGTTTTAATTAAAAAAACATTAGCAAAAAGGCTGATTGTCAAGAGTAACTTTTGTTTTGCTTATAGAAATACACTGCAGTATATAATACTAAATACAAATGATTTACTGTTATATATTGCAGTTACTGTTACTGGTATATATTACTCTAATGTAACAATAACAATAAATTAATTAGTTAACTTAGTTAACTAGTTAAGTTGCAGGAAACAAATTGATTAGCAATTAAAGTTAATCAGCGTCCATTTTGCTAAAAACACAATACATTTTCAAGTGTATGCCAGATGATCAAGCAGTGGAAATGTGTGTGTGTTGCTGGCAAAGATCCTCAGGGAAAGTTTTCTGTAGCGACAGCACATAACAAGACAAAAGGTGAATCCATGCTTGAGAAGGGAAGGTGTTCAAACATAAACAAGATGTTCATCTGCAGCAACCGTGAGTGCGCACACAAATTTCACCCAGTGACATTAAACAGCTTTGAATGTTTTCTGCGTTTGGTGATCCTGACTTTTCAAAGGGAGGGTTGAACATTTAATCAACCTTAGATGAAAGCATGAACTGTGGGTGTAAAGAGCAGGCGAGCTGTACAAGAGAAAAACATGGCTTTCATCACTGGTCCTCTGACGTCAAGATGTCTGAGATAGGCAGCAGAACAGCTCCAGCATGTCCCTGAACAAACCCTTCCAGGAAATGATACATCTTCATATCAGACGTATTCCGAAAAAAGTAAACAAGATAAGTGCAATTGTGAAAAGTGCTGGAAAATGACTTTTTTGTGTCTAATGAAAAAAAGGTTTGCGCTTAAAGTCAGTAAATTATCAATCAAATATGTTTTATTTGTAGTTGTCACACCGCGGTGAGGTCAAGTTTTTGTTTTTGTCTTGTCTCCATGTTCTTGTCATTTCCTGTTTTGTTTTTTTTAAGTAACTCTCCTCTCGTTTCAGGTCACTTGCTCTTCCTCATGTGTCACCTGACTGATTGGCTTCCCTGATTACTGATTGTTTCCACCTGTTCCCCTGTGTTTTCTCTTGTCCTGTGCTGTGTGTTTGTTTCTGTGCGTCACTCCAGCCTTTTCTCATCCACAGCCATAGTATTGCCCTGATTCGTGAGCATTGTTCTCAGCCTTGTTTACGAGTGATTTTTTTGTTGTAATTTTTCATAGCTCATGTTAGAAGCCCATAGTTTAGTTAGATTTTTGTTATTAGATGTAGTATCTCCCTTTTTGTTTTACTCTCGTTGGAGAGAGTTACCTATTAGGGTCGTGAACTCTCTCACAGGAAAGATACGCCTGAAAGGAGATTTTGTAGCTCTATTTTTTTGGTCACTCTGCCTAGAGGTGTTACTGCTGCCTATATTAAATAAAGCCTGCTTTATTTAAAATTCACTTCTGCATCCTGTTTTGAGTCCCGGCCTTACAGTAGTAAGTAATTAAAATATATATAAAACATTTAATGCTCTGTAGCATTTTCAAAAATTGCAAACAATTGTTTTTTGTTTGTTGAGTATAAAATGTGTTTATTGTAAATTCAACTAAAGTTTTAAAGATAAGTGCAACTAATTTTGCATTAATCAATATTGTGATGCGGAAGAGTGCTTCCTCTCATGTAAGGTATCAAAAGCACATACAGAGCAACTGGACAAAGTATAAAACTATGAATCAGTTTTCAAAATTACATTAGACAGACCATTTAAAAGCACATATGGCTGCTGCTGGTTTATGCAAATGTTGTGGGAGGAAATATGTCAATTTGCTAGTTGGGAACAAAATAGTGTGTGCAAATGAACATGCAAAACATACTATGAGGCAAATGCAAAACATGGCAACCAAAACATGCAATAAACTGGAGACCTTCTAGCAATGGGGGCATCTAGCATTCAGAGCACCCCTCAACAGGATGATGCTCTGACCCACAAGAAACGTCATTACAAGTTCTTAGTAAATACATAGCATTTACCACAATGGTAAATACATTCAATGGCAGCAACAATGGGATACATTTTCATTTAAAATTTTAAGCAAGACAAAAAAAGAATCAAAAATGCTTTGATAACAACATAGTTTAAGCAGGCAAGATGGAATTCACTTATCTCCGGACAAACAGTTTAACCAGAGAGTATCAAATTGTCAACCACAAGCAAATGTCAGGAAAATACTCCGGAAAGATGAAAACCACCTGCACAACAGAGCACTAGCTACTTCTAATTCTTTAAAGCAATTTTCTCTGTCAGTACCATTCAAAAAAAAAAAATTATTCATTTCATGTCTATTCAAACCGCAAATGCTAATGTAGGTGAAAAAGTATAAAGACCATTTCAGATCATTTGCTGTTACTTCATATTACATCTTCAGGCCGACACAGAGAGGAGGAGCCAATTACAGCAACAGACTTTGCAGCTGAGTGATGAGTTTGCATACAACAATATCCCATGATTTACTGAAACATACAGTATACATGTTGTTCTCGTCGCTCCGGCCTCAGTCTTTGGATGCGACTGCATCATGGCCTCACCTTTCCTTCTGTTGGTTCTTTGCTGGGGGTTCAGGCTGAGCTGCACTGTGAATGGTACCCCGGCATGGTTTCACAACATTTCTACCAATCTCTTCAGTTTGTCTGGGGACATAATGCTTGGAGGACTTTTTCAAATTAACCAACTCACCAGCAACCTCAGCCAGAGGAGAGAGCCCAACAACATCAGTTGTAAAAGGTAATGTGTTATAATAACAAAAGGCATTTTGGAAGGTGAAGACCCTATTATCTCAAATTTTGCAAGAAGATGTATAACTGCTAAGTGTTCTTCTTTGGTTTCTTTCTTTTTTCTTTTGTTTTTCTGCCCAAATCCCAAAGCATAAATGAATTTGGACTGGGCTCTGCTCTTGTAATGAAGTATGCTGTGGATGAGATTAACGTAAACCAAGTGCTGCTCCCTGGCATTAAGTTGGGTTATGAAATCTATGACACGTGCAGACAATCTGCTGTCATCGTGAGGCCAACTATGTCCTTCCTCACTGCAAAATCCACCAAAGTACTCTCTGTAGAGTGTAATTACACCAACTACGAGACCAGCGTATCAGCTGTGATAGGTCCTTATAGCTCAGAAATGGTGTCCATCATTGGAAAACTCCTGGGATTCTTTCTCATGCCACAGGTTTGTTTATTTGATTTAATTAAATGATTTAACACATTGACCCACGTAGCTATATGTCATTTATAATTATCAGTTATTCATTTGTTTGGAGTTGTTTCATTTTTTAAATTAATAACATGGCTCTTCTCACTTCAGATTAGCTTTGGTGCAACCAGCGACAAATTCAGTGACAATCTCCAATACCCATCATTCCTTCGTACTGTGCCAAGTGACAAATGGCAGGTGGATGCCATAGCACGTCTGCTGCAGGAGTTTAACTGGAACTGGGTGGCAGTGGTGGGCAGTGACGAAGAGTATGGCCAACAAGGTGTGCAACAATTCTCCAAAAGGGCAGAAACTATGTTGATATGCGTGGCCTATCAGGGGCTGATTCCAGTTTACACTGACCCTGAATCAGCGGTCAAGACCATCATCAATAATATCATTGCAACCAAAGTGGGCGTGGTGGTGGTTTTTTCTCTAGCAGACCCAGCTGAGATTTTTTTTAGAGAGGTTAGTGGGCCAGAGAACGTTACACAAATTCGACACTTTAGATTGACTCCAGCACCAAACATCTAACATCCAATCTACCGCAGGTTATCAGGAGGAATGTAACAGGTGTTTGGATTGGCAGCACAAGTTGGTCTGTCCATCACAGACTGACTCATCTGCCCAACATCCAAACAGTCGGCACAATCATTGGATTTACTGACAAAATACAGACCTTGGATCTGCTCACTGCCTACACACAGGAGCTCTTCATCAAAATTAGCAACGAGCGGGTGGACATGTCCAGTTCTCCACCAGTGTCTGGCAATCCTGACAACCCTTGCCCACAGTGTTGGAACTTATCGCCTGCGAATATTAGCTTGGTGGCAGACCCTACGGTGCAGCGCACTGCTTTCAGTGTATATGCCGCCGTCTACAGTGTGGCAGAGGCACTGCATAAACTGCTGGACTGCAATTCCACTGCCTGCATGTGGGGATCTGAATCCAAAATCTACCCCTGGCAGGTGATTTTTTTTTTCTACCATAAAGATCAAAATTCAAATGTTTTTTTAATAAAACTGATTTTATGGATTTTTTTCCAGCTGCTGGAGGTTTTAAGGAACACATCTGTAAACATAAATGGCACTTCACTGGTGTTCGACAGCAATGGTAACCCAAACATAGGCTATAATGTGATTCTGTGGGTGTGGACGGCCTCAGTGGTAGATTTTGCAGTTGTCGGAAGTTTTGATGAAGAACTGTCTATCAACAAGTCCCTCTTCAAATGGCACACTGGAGGCAAAAAGGTAATTTCAGACATTAATGAGAAAAATGACTTCAACAAACTGTACACAATATGCACTTTCATGGCTTTGCAAATTTGTAAAAAAAAAAAATCCAATACACATCTTTTTTTAACCATAACAATTTAAACTGTAATGCCACAACTTTTGCAGGCCCCTCAGTCCACCTGTTCAGCAAGTTGTATGAAAGGCCAAGTCCAGAGGGTCAAAGGCTTTCATTCCTGCTGTTTTGATTGTATTGACTGTTTACCAGGCACTTACCAGGCAAATAAGGGTAAAGTGGATCTTAACACTTCTCACTTACTTTACTGGATTAATTTAGCCAGGTTCTGTAACATCAGAAATTTCGCATGAAGTTACCATGAGACCAGCAAAAATTTGGTCCAGACGTAATTCTGCATATATCCATTCTAAAACCCCAAACCTAACGTTTTCACATTGTGGTTTTTAGGTTAGATGTTTTCAGTTCAGCTTCATGAACTGCCATGGTTTGATTTTTAGATGGTGTGTCTGTTCATCAAACATAATTTCCTATTATCCTTTCTGACTCCTAGATGACATTCAGTGTACTAAGTGCCCTACCGGTCAGTGGTCCTTGATCCGTAGTATTAGTTGCACTGAACCCACTTTTGAAGTTTTGTCCTGGAACAAACCTGAAGCTCTGGAGATGGCGCTGGCTGGAATTCTGTTGCTGCTGTGTCAGGGGTCAGTTGGGGTCATGTTCCTGAAGCATCGGGTGACCCCATTGGTAATGGCCTCAGGAGGCATCCTGAGTTTTGTGGCTCTCCTAGGCCTGATGGGAGGGTGTCTCAGTCTGGTGCTCTTCCTGGGACAGCCAGAAGACGTGGTGTGTCGTCTTCAGCTGCCCTTCACATCCATTTTCCAAACAGTGGCACTGTCCATTATCACATTCATCTCTCTACAGGTAGGAAAGTGTGCAATATTGTTATGCAGAACATTATTAAAAGAGAACACATTGTAAAGAGGCTGAAAACTTTTCTTTTCAAACAGATATTCTTTGTAATGGAGTTCCCAGAGACAGCTGCCTCTTACCTGCATATAATTAGAGGCCATGGGAGCTGGGTCTTTGTGCTGGCCTGCTGTGTTGTACAGGCTGGTGTATGTGGTTGGTATGCTCAGGAAGTGCCGTGGCTCTCTGAATATGTGGCAAATATGAATATAGACTTTGTGACGGCCTATTTGTCATGTCCAATGTCACCTCTGATTGGGTTTGCCTTAATGCAAGGTTTCAACTGTCTATTGGCCCTTATATCTTTCATGAGCACTTTCATGGCAGTGAAGCCTCTTCATCAGTATAACCTTGCCAGGGACATCACCTTTTCCTCGCTGATCTACTGTGTGATTTGGGTAACCTTTATTCCAATCTACATAGGCTTGACTGACAAGACAAGGACCATTGTCCATGTTTCGTTTACCCTAGCAAGCAACTTTGGGCTGGTGGTAGGCTACTACATCCCAAAATGCTACCTGCTGTTGAGGAAACCTGAACTCAACACACCCGAGCACTTCTGTACATTCCTAGAGGGCGCTCCACCAACACCAGCTGAGGAGGAGCCGCAGTCACAAAGTGGGCAATAAACAGGGGAACCAGTGTTTATGATGGCTTCCACAGTGCAATTTTACACATATATAAAATTCAAATAAAGAATATCCAATTATCATATATTTCACATTTGTCTGCTTTGCGAGTGTGTATATTAATTATAAGACCTAAAGGCAAGGAAACACAATACAAACATAGAGATCACTTTACATACTGTACATATATTTTTTTTCTTAAAGCCCTGTGATTAACTGTAATCAGGATGTTTCATGGCTGAAAAGTCCACTCATGTTCCTGAAGAGCCTGAAAGGATGAGCACTAATGGCTGGATAGACTGAAAATGAACTTGTCTATGCTCTCTGGTGGACAAACTATGCAATGGCAGCATTGTTTCTAAATTACCTCAAACCTAGTTTTGAAAATAGTTTTTAGAAATATGTATTTTACTTTTATTTATACACATGACTTGTTGACATGTGTATAACAAGTTTCTAGTAGAGAATTTGTGTATTTTTACTTATGACGATGATTTACAGAGTCAGTGACCGTTACCTGCCAACATTGTTTTGTTGTGCCTGCTGCCTGACAGTCTGAATTCAGGGACTTCCTGTTCCAAAGCTCTTAGCAACGGTTGCTAACAACTAAATCTGTCAGGCGCCTGCGGTTTATTCCGGGAGATTCTCCCATTTCTTTTTTACTTTTAAATCTTTCAGCTGGTAAGATGAGTTCCGGTTTCGCGTAATGAGCTTTAATTAGGGTAAATGTCAGCAATATTAGAATCATAACGTCTGTATTTTGGTTTAGCTCGAGGCTATATGTGCACTAAAGTTTGCTTTGACGACCGTCCTGAAATATATCTGTAGTGTTAATTATTAGATTGTATTTAAACTGGTTTAGCTTTATCAAGATTTGATCACAATGCCTTGGTTTACTTGTTCTTTTAGTTCAGAAGTAAACGTATTTTAGAAGCTTTAAATATTTAGTCACAAGTGCCTTGGATTATAATTTCTAGTATTATAAGTATAATTAAGAAGAGAATGATGATCAACGTAAAATTCAAGACATAATTTAAAGTGTTGTGCTTCATCAGTTTTATATATCCAGGCTCCACTGACCATATGACTACAACAATCGCAGGCGTGCGCGGTATAAAAAACTGCATTCTATATTGTGGAATAATATATAATTCACACAGCAGTAATCAATACTGTTATTTACAAATGTGTTTTAATTCAGTAACAAAGACCAACATGTCAATATAGCTTTTTTTCACATAACACTATGTAAATGATGTACCATTATGTACCATGCAACATACAAATTAGGACTAAAGCTTTTGCAGCTGAATAAGACCGAATATCTAGGTTTCATTAAACATAAGAGTCAAAGGACAGTGACATAAATAATATCTTAGATTATATTCTTTGCTGAGAGTATCACTTTAGTTTTTATTTTTATGCAGTAAATCCTTGCGTAACCATGCCTCGAGGAAGATCAACCATAAGTGCCCGCTCAGAGAGCAGTGAGCTGGATATTGATGGTACAGGTAATATTGTTATGTTGTCATTCATTTTTCAGTCTCATTGCACTCTTTGCAATGTTATTACAACCAGCTGGAATGTGCATTGTGACATTTTTTTAAATAGACTCAGAACTGGCCAAACTGCAGAGACAGTTCAGGATCATGGAAGGAGACCGACAGGCCTACAGCATTCAGGCCCAGGAGCAGATCCGCAAACAACAGTAAAAAAAAAAAAAAATCTATCATAAATAAAATCTACATCACAATGAGCACACTTTGTGTTTTTATTAACCTCACCAACACATCTCGTGTGTTGTTGTTGAAGGCAGGAGATAGACAAGCTGCTGAAGGAGCAGGAGGAGCTGCAGAGGAACCTTGGTGTATCTAAGAGCCTCTCCCGCCGACAGCAGGACACTGAGGACACAGAGAACCTTTGTGCATTGCTGGAGAAGAAAGACATGCTGGAGGAGGCATTGGAAAAAGAGAAGCAGTGTCAGAGAGACTTGGAAAAAGAGGTCAATCCAGTCATTTTCACTCTATATGCGTCTCATCTCCAGTTTTATTGCATGTTTATTGATTTTTAGATCAAATATGTGTGTGTGTGTGTGTGTTATTTTCATTTCATGTGCCTGTATTTTGCACAGATCTCCAACATGGAGCAGAAGCTGGCAGAGCTGAGAAAAGGGGAGGTCCGATCAAATGAGACACAAAGGTCTGAGGTACGGCAGACTCAGAAGGCCATACGAACGCTAGAACACAAACTGGACAGGGTGAGTTACAAAGGAGCAGCTGCATCCAGTACACATTTTTACAGTCTACACTTTACTGTTGTGTTTGAACTTTCGTGCACAATGTTGTTTACAGGCTTTGATTCGCTTCAATGAGCAACTGACCAAAAACAGCCACCTGAGAGAGGAGCTGCAAACACTTCATATTGAGCGTGTTCGTTTCCAACAACTACACAATAGGCTGGACAAGGTCAGAGGTCACACCATAGCAAATGTGGAGCTATAAGCAGGGCCACTACCACTGGGCCCTGGCCCCGCCCAGTGGCTTAGGAGCCCCCCACAAGCAAGATATGATAAATGCTGAGGCTGCCAATGACATTTAACATCGACCAATACATTTAGCTATTAACCCGGTCTCATTCATAATAGAGTTACTGTGGTGGGCTTGATTATACACCTGTCATTTTAAGTGTAGAAATATATCATGGTGGGAGGATAATTCATAGCAAGAAAATCTGTCTAATTAATAATGTTTTGTAGCTAAATTATGGTTGTCTTCTTTATTTAATGAAAAAAGACATTTGAGATATTTGTCAGGATAGGTATCATGGTGCGCGCCCCCAGCCCCCAGTCCTGAAAACAAGCCCTTCCCGTCGCGTGCGCGCTACACTCACGTGCAAGCGCGATTTGGGGCGCACTCTCTGTTTCCGCGTGCCCTCGCGCTCCCGCTCGCTCGTTCTGGATTCGGCGAGATGCGCGCGAGACTCCCGGAACTTCCGGCATGTCTTTAAAACTCAGTCGTTTCCGGCTTTGGGTCCCCGGCACACGGACCGCGACCACAGATGATTCAAAATGATTTCATTTAGCGTCTTTGTCATTTCAGTGTTTGAACCTGTGTTTACACTGGTTCCTGTCATGCGGAACATGTCTCTGCCATGCCTGTGTTGTGTGTTGTAGGAGCTTCAGGAGGTCCGCAAGAAAATGAGAGAAGTTATTAACCTGTCCACTGCTGCTTACGATGCCAGGTTGGATGTGAGACACTTGTGTGATGTTGTAAATGTCAGGGGGATATACACCTCATGAGCCAGCTCTATTTTTTTTTTTTTTTGACCTTTTTTTTTCAGAGTGGAGGCCCAGTCCAAAATGACCTTGATGAGGGAGAAGGCGGTGAAGGACCTGGCCCAGTACAACACTGAGATGAAAGAGCTGGAGAGGGTGATTGCTCATGAGTGTAGCCTGAAAGAGTTCATGACCACCAAGTGCAGTGAGAGGAGTGGGCAGGACAGTGGCCAAGAGGCAGGACCCAAACAATGTAAGACACAGCCGGGTGCTGTTGCAGATTATTGCTGTATAGAGCTTATGGGTTTTAAAAACTCAGATTCTGTCTCCAGCAGTGCTGTATATTATAACACGAGCACATGAAGAAAAAGTCCCACCCCATAGGTCCTCAGAAACAAGATAGGAGAGGATGGTAAAGCCTGCTGTATCCGTGTTGAGAATTCAGCTTTAGAGGAGCAGACTCTGTCGAATTTAACATTTTACAATATGAAACATACTAAATTCAATTTAATTGTGAATGTCAGTACATCTTCTAAGTCTACAATATATATATATTTGGTCATCTCAGTCCCTACAAAACTGCTTACTGGCTGATGATTATAGCATTGTGTATTTTAGGTTTTGGTTTATGCATAAATTGGGATATTCTTAATTTCAGGTGTATCAGTAACATTGATTTTTTTTAAATATTGGTGTACGTGATAATGATAATATGTTCTATAATGATGGAATCTTTGCTGCACAACCTGTCAAATTATAAGTTATAATTATAAGAGTAATTAAACAAAAGAAGAACAAAATATGAACCAAAACTACATGAACAAAAAAGTTGTATAATCACAGACTAATTGAAAAAAAACCTTAATACAATAGCAGGAAAATAGTTTTTTGGGGGGGGGGGGGTCTGTTGGTCCTAGCTACTGTAGTTGCTGAGATGTGGGACTGTCGTTTTCAGCCTGTCACATCTCGGATGTCAGATTTTAACATGGTGGTGTTTGTCCCAGTGTCAGAGATGAAAGAGCAGCGGAGGATGGACGCAGGTGAAGAGTCTTTGGAAGATCTGGAGGAGGTTTTTGAGAGGATCCAGTCAGTGACAGGAGAGGACAACCTGGACATGCTGGTTACCAGGTTCATCCAGGGTAAATCTTACAGCACAACTCTTTCCTCTATTCATCCATACACAAAGACAAAGGTTTTGGGCCTGCAAATTACTTTTTTTATTGTATGACCTGTATTTGAATATTATTCAGTTTTATAAAGGGTCTCACTAAGTGTAGATAAATTAAGCGTTTTATAATAAACTGTGACCTAACTGATTTCTTTTCACTCTCATTTTTCTACTTTTAGAGGGGAAATTAAAAAAAAAAATCTACCACTTTGATAACTAGGATAATAAGCCTCAGTTTAGAGGATTTTAAATGTATCTTATTGGTATGTTTTTTGCATTGTGTAGTTGAAGACCGGAACTTTGCACTCTTCAATTTTGTTAATGAACAAAACAACGAGGCTGAAGCCCTCAGGGATCAAATCAACCAGGTGAGTATATATTTACTGTGAACTGTGGAATGAAAGATTTGAAAGCTCCGGAAGTAGATATGATTTCTTTTAAAAAGTGGTTAGAACATGTGGTACACAATGAGGAGAATATAAATGTACATCCATTGTCTATTATTTATTTTATTTTTCTGAACTATATGAATCTACAGATCAAAGAAGAGATGGAGGATTTTGGAGTCAAAGGTTTGCAGCAGGAGCAGGATCATCGCTCGTTGCTGAGAGAAATGAGTGAAAAACAAACGGAAGCTGAATCACAAGCTGAGGAGTATGAAACCCAAGTCAGCATCATGGGCAAAATCCTGGACAGGATTAAAACAGGTATTGCAACAGTGTATTTTACAAATCTTACTTTCTATCGTATTTTTTCTGCAAACATCAAATGGAGTTATCAGGAAATTACAAACTGGTAAAACTGAGATTTCGCTTAGTGTTTATATTGTGTGTATTTGTATCTGTGACTCTTTGTGGTGTATATCTGCATAAGCACTGATTGCATAAATACCTACAACAATATACTGCAACCTGGGGGTGAATATTTATCTAGATTTATGACTGGATATTTATCATACATAAGAAAACCTTTGGTCCTGTTTTCTCGCATCCCGCAGGAATGAATAGCACCTTATCTAAAATACAGTGTGACCGCTCAGTGATTGAGGACATGCTGGGCTCCTCGGCAGGGATCAATGAGAACAACATCATGTCCTGTCTGGGTCTGGTGGAACAGAAGACTAATGAGCTGCTCACCATACAAGATTTTCTCAATTCCAAGGTAACCTGCCGACCTGTGGTTCTGTCCTACTTTTTCTTAACGTAAAATGCAAATGTGTAGACATTTTCTTTTGCAGGATCTAGAAAAGGATTACAATCCAAAGGACCTGGCCAAAGTCCTTCTGGGCCAAAATCCAGAGCAGCTTCAACAGCATAACACTATACATCCTACTATCAACAGGTCAGCCTTTTAACTTTGAAGTAAACTTGTTCTTAATTATATTATATATTCATGTAAATGTGTGGGACATCCAGTTGATGAGTGTGTCTTTGCAGTGTAGGGTATGATGGCGAAGAGCCTTCTGTCACCGATGAGGAAGAGCGGCCACTTTCACAGGGGGAACTTCGCAAAAAAATAATGGAAGGAGTTAGTGCGAACTCCACACTTGATAAGTATTTATGGTTAATGTTTTGATCAATTATTTAACATACTTTGTTGTTGGATCTGATCTATAGGTTCAGCAGAGGCAGAGTTCAGGTCGGCAGGCAGCAACCAAAGCCTCAAAGATGAGTCAGCAGTTGGATGACAGAGGGCACTCGCTTGAAGAACTGATCTAACACACTGACCTGATCAGCATGGTTATGGATAATTACCTGCTGTCATTATCTGCTGTTGAAGGACATGTTTTCGCCATTTACCAAGCCAGTAGGTTGTTGCTGCTGTTGTTGGAGTTGGCCGACCCCAACTCCAGCAACCAACCCCCAGCATTCATACTGCATTTTTTTCCCAGGAAATACATTTTTTGTTGTGTTACACATATGTAGGTGTATGTCGTCATCTATGATAAATCATTGGCATTGTAGTATACAGTATTTTTGTGTAATTTGTTTAGATGGGGATTAATAGGTTTGGAGCTACAGAGATGCTTTGTTAGTCTCTGGTAACCGGCTGTTCTTTGATGTGTGACTTGCCATCTGTGTTTCACTATACACTCTGGTCTCAGCACAGCCCTCCCTCATCAGCAGTGCTTTATGACATGGTCTTGCTATGCTCAGACAAAAAGGCTGGGGGCAGCAGAACCTTTTGTAATTCTAATTGGCTGCTTAGGTCTTGATTCTGAGTTTCCAAGAAGGAGGTGAGGAACTGTATAATACTTATTCTCTGTGTGTTTTAGTGCTTTACACTCATTTAGTCGTATTTCCATGATAAAATATGTAATTGTTTATATAAACGTTCCAATCCGACATTTTCCTTCAGTTGGCATCATTAACATAAGTGTCTTTTTGACAAATTACCATCTCATCCTCACATGCAGCATTAATAGCCGGAGCATCTGTTCAGCAAAGCTGGTGTTGTGCACTTATTTAACAAAAAAGTCACAATGTGCATAGTTTCAAAGGTTATCTTATCCAAACATTCTGAAGTAATACTGTACTAGAGCAAAGATGGCATTCACTGCTGAGGAGTGCTACTTCCTCTAAACTAAATAGAAAATCAGGATGGAGGGAATTTATTTTGGGAAACAGTTAACAAAGCCTGTATCTATATTTAGGCTTTAAAGGTCAAACTGATGCCACCATGCATCATGTTATAATTAATGTACGAGGGACGGGGTGTAATTCAACAGAGGAGTGCATGTCTAAATTAAAATGACACATTTAGGTCATTATGTTAATTAACCAGATTAAATTGAGTGGATCTAATCTTTCTTTCATATATATTTTTTCGAATAAGATTTTGACAGCTGCAATTTTCAGAAGTGTGACTGCTACAATGTAAACATTTATGTCCCATAGACCAATGGCTTCAAGATAATCTCTCTTTGAGGTCTCAACTCTGCAGCTATGAAAACAGACGATCCAAGATAAAAGGGAGCTGTGGCAGAGCCGAGGGGTGGCGGCATGAGATGGAGGAGGCTGCTTTCTTTGAAATCCAACTCTCATTTATCCCACCCCCCACTCCAACCCTCCCTACAAATTCTCTGTGCACACGGCTCTCTGCATTGCCATGGAAACATCCCTTTAATCACAACAGAAACCTCATTTCCTGCTCCTGACAAAAGAGTCCTCATTGCCTGCAGAGAGCGCCTGCAGCAGCCATTTCCAAGGCCCACCTCCTTCTGCGGGCTCTACCTACCACCCAGGCCATTTTAGCCCCCCCCCCTCCGCATGAGCACATTTCCCTCCTTGTCTCCTTCCTGTAGCTCAACAGTCTTACTTTTTGGAGTCTGCCTCCGCCTCACGTTTTATTTTGTACACACTACAGACTGCTGAGATTGCATTTTGTTTAGCTCATCACTAATTAAAAAAAAATGTTCTCCTTGGAAACACAGTTGTCTTGGATCTGTGCCAAAAAGAACAAGCAGGCACAGGTAGAGCTCCTCAACATTCTTATCTGGAAACTATATGTTTGTCTCAGGCCCATTCATCTAGTCCTTGTCAGGCTTCTCCAACACATCAACTTCAAGGACTCACATCCTGTTGTGCCAATCGGTTTGACTCACCCTCCCTCTGATTCTCTCAGTCAGATCGAAGACAAACGCTGGAGTTTATGATATACTGTATTTTTATTATTTTAAAGTTCTTGGCAACTTTTTATCACACTACAGGCAAAGTATTTAACCAAATGCCCTCAAGGGTTTGCCTCTGGTGTGACTCTGGTGTGAAACTGTTCTCACGTGAAAACAAAATCACAATCATTGTTTTCTTTATCTCCGTCAACAATGTTATCTGACCCCGGAACCCCCATCTCTCTCTCTCTCTCTCTCTCTCTCTCTCTCTCTCTCTCTCTCTCTCTCTCTCTCTCTCTCTCTCCCCCTCTCTTCCTTTTGCATCAGTTTTATTTATTTGGGACATTTTCCAGGTATTTCCCCAGAAAGGCAACTTTTACCCACATTGCTCCCTCCCCTTAAGAAACGCCACACCTCCCAGCACTCACACCCACCCTCCCACATCCCACCCTTCCATGACTGTTGCTAGGCAACCTTCTACCATGAGAGCCGGTGCCTTCTCCGGCCAATCGGATTGCTGAACACATTTTCAAATAGTGTTCAAGACTGAAAGAGGATGCCATTGTTTTTCCTCGCTTCATTTTTTCATTATGATATTTACCCCAGTCAAACAACTGTGCCTGTTTCAACCTACTGCACATACATGCTTGAAGAAGAGAGCTTTTGATCACTGTCAGTACTGGTTGTTCACTCAGCATGTGCAACGAGTCCACCACTGGATGGCAGCACTGTCAGTTTCTCATGATGCCACATGGGCTGCAAGAATATATATATATTTTTTTACTGCTGTTGCTAAGCAATCCTGACTCTCATGTCCTACCTGTGAAACATTTGTGATTTTTTTCTCTCTTTTTTTACAGATGCCCCTGACACCATTTTGTCTTTGTTTCCTCTGTTTTGAAATGCATCCGAAAGGCAAACTGAATATGGGTCGCACCGGAAAACAGATTAAGCCAACCATCAGAATACTAACTCCAGATATTAAAATATAGATCCAGCGCAGATACAGATACACAGCATGTATATTTTTGATGAACGGAGGATATGCATGATACCGTGCTGAGGTCCAGTTTTTGGTTACATTTTGTCCTCACAACAGTTCCATTAGACTTCATGTTATCATGCAGGAGGCAGGAAATGTGCTCTTGAGTGATTAAGCCAGCAGCTCTCATCTTCCACTTAAGCAGCCAGGAAAAAAAAGATCCACATTTGCTCCTAGCTGACTTGTTGTGTAGCTCCATGTTTTCTCTGTGTACAAACCTCTGAGATGTCCCTGCTGACTGTTTTAATATTTCAGACATTATCTACTGATCAAAGCCCATTTACATTTTTTACTGATCTGTTTTCTGTTTCTCACCGTCCACGTCCCTGTGGCCCCCTCCCCACCCATGAGTCCCCTTGTGTGCAAGTCCCTCATCTCAGCTTTGGTTGCCGTGCAGATGGCTCTTTGTTGGTGCTTCACAATGGGTCTAAGGTCAGTGTGCCTCATGCCATCAACACACTCAAACTTCTCCGCTCCAGCTGTCTCATGTCTTTATTTGTTGTCTGTCATAAACATTTTTATCAGGCATTATTGTTGCTCATATGCATGGGTGTCTTATGCTTTTGAACAATGAGGAAGTTATAAAACCATAGATCTCGACAAAGAAATACTGAGGACGTATCTGGTTGTAAACACGTGAACCGATAACAGCTTCATTTGACAGCTGAGCCACACCTATACCTTCATAGTCACCACCAAAGCACTTGACACGTTATTTGAATTTTGAACCGCTCTCGGTTGTCGGCAAGCTGTGGTGCAAACCAGACACAAGAATATCTGATTAGCCAGAGAAATAAAAATGCAAATGCACAATCTGTTCTATGATCCCAAACCAAGCCTAACTCCTCATTCAAACGCTAATGTGATACTCACTGCTTGACCTGAACATTTCTGACGAGGTAATATGATGTCTTGAAGATAGTAAACAAACAGTTGTGTGGGCTTTTTGTATTTTAAATCTGGCACCACCTAAATCAAACGTATCTCTTATATCATCTTCAGTGTATTCAGTTAAAGGGACATGGTCTTTTCAAACCAGCAGACGAATAAAGAGAAGAAAAAAACGTGCCTGCATGAGAACTAGTAAGTTTGTCATTGAGCAACATAATATCTGCTCTTCAACACAAGGTTGCGCAAGGCAGAGCCGTAAGGTCTACAGATAATCATTGAGCAGGAAGGAGCAGGTAGAGGGAAAGGCGCGAAAGTAGAAGGAGGAGGAGCGGTTCTTGCAAAGCAGCAGGAATTACTGGGAATTTCCACTTTTCCCTGGCAAGACTGGTGCAGGGGTGGAGCTACGAGGTGAAATGCATAAGGTAGTGGAGCTGAAAGTTTAAGGTTTATGAGACCTGAAAGACATTTTTTCACTCAACAAACAACAGATTTGATCATGTTCAGAAATGTTTATAAGATGATATAAGATATTAAGGTCATCGTACAGAAGTTAGAGATGAGGCCACTCTACTGAATCTGATTCATTTTACCAGTCGTCAGTCGTTTGACAATCAGTTCCCTGCCTTCATTCATTAATATGGGAAAAGACGTTCTAATAGAAAGAGGTCTAAGGAGAAGGTAGTCCTCATCCCAGTTACATTACAAACCACTGGCAGCTTTCTCATGGTGGAAATGCATCTCCTCAAATAAATCAAACACACATTCTGAACGAGCTCGACTCAGTGACATGCAGACCAAAGTGTTTAAAGCACTGGGAAACACCCGTAGTAGCATTTTCCAAATCCTCAAAGAACCTACAGACTAATCCACCCAGTACTGAAGAGACATGTCAGCTGCAGCAGGCGCAAACAATATCCAGAGGCACAGGATTTCAGGATCTCTTGGCACCGTGCCACTGAGGAGCTTTGGTTTACATTATGTGTGTTCCTGTAAACTCAGACACAGCTTTTCATCTTACTGCTCCATGCCACATACAATGAAAGTACAAGTTTGTTTTACTTCTGGATTTGTCTTGATATATACAGATTATGCTACAACAAGTTTATTGAAGTCCTTGAAACTAAAAATCCATCCGATGCATTGTTTAGACTTTTTAGTTTGCTTTCAGAGCAGCTCTCATGCAGGTGCTCTGCCCATGACCCTTGATAATATGTAATAGTTAAATCAGATGTACTGCAGTTTTGATTTTTAAATATATCTCTAGAGGTCTACTGCTATGATAGGCGCACTATTGTATATCGTTACCATTACCATCATAAATGACTGCACCTGTTGATTGTAGATCCATAATAAAAGCAATGCCTCTCCCTCACTGCACATTTGACAAAAGAGTCACAGTGAGAAGTCAATTTTGTGTTGTCCATATATTCTGCAGAATTTGCCTAAGAACCAGAGGAAGACAACTAGACCATGCAGGACACTGCTGTTCAAAACAAAAGAACTCACTTTGCCCCCACCAATTATCGGGACCCTTCCCCCGCCTAATCCTGACCTCTGCTCTTTGATGGGCCCCACTTTGCTCTACCCCCAAGCACTGGCATTCCACAAGTCAGGTCAATCCTTTGTCCTCAAGAAATTAAGGTGAAATTAGGGTGCTGTACTTCCCATGCTATATCCTCCGACCTGTTCCACCACCAGAGAACAGTTTTACAGCCACAGAAATGTTTCCTCGGGCAATGGGAACCGATGCAATAATATTTAATTTACTTGCAAACATGTGTCTCTGTGAACACAAAGAGGCTTTTATTTTACACAGTGCAGCTTTCTGTGGTCCGGTAACATTGAATGGGATTTTTTTTTTTTAAACTTTTCCAGTTCCTGCTTGTGGAAAGTGTGGTTAATGCTCAAGCTGTAAGCAAATGTGTTTATAAAAATCGCTGCATACATTGTGTCTTTTGTTTATATGCTGCAACATTTCTTACCTATTGAATGAACGGATAGATTTTTTTTTATGAACTGTAACAGATCGGTGGCACATGGAAACATGTTGAGGTGGGCAAATGAGGGGAAAAAAAGGGACAGGAAATGATCTCACAAACACTCCCCCTCTATCTGATTGCTCCCATTTTCCAGTTACAGAAAAAAAGAGTGAGTAATGCCTTCTGTTGCTTTTTAGTCTGCCTCACAGTTCTGCCCATGCACTCACAGTCGACTCTGCACAGACTGGGGTCATTACATTGTGAATGCCTGCCTCAGTGCTCTGCAGTCCCCACATGGTCTTCATTTCCCAAGCAAAGAGGGTAACACACAATATCAGGAAAAGCTTTTGCCTCTAAGTGAGGTAACATAATAAGGTCTTTCTTTTTGTGTATTATTTGCTTTTAAACTATCAGTATTGTAGTGTCATGTGACTTTGTTGATTATTCATTAACGGTTTTGTCAAATGACACCGGATTTGCTTTTTCACACACTCATATAGTTACCAGGTAATACACTTGAGAAACAGTCTTTAAGTAAGGGACACAAGTGGGGGAAAAAATCCTCATTTGAAACAGAAAATAAATCTTTAGGTAACAAGCTGGTATACTGACACACAAGCCTTTGATCTCTGCATGTAATTACAGTCTGCATAATTATATTTCAGCTGAATGTGAGGTGAATGGCTAAAAGGGGCCCTCAGGCTTCTTCAAATTCACTGCCTTGAATGCATGGTGAGATTATAACTGGTGCTGTACAGGATTAGGTTTTAGGAGTTTCTAAATTAGAGGCTGAAGGAATATTTGTGTCAAAATGTCATCCTTGGGTGTGCCAGGACAAGTTCAGGGCACAAACATTAGTGAAACTGACCAGAAATATCAGAGGTAAACAAGCGAAAACTACACCGTTACTCCAACAACTATCTGATGCGGCTTTATGAAAATGTGCAGTTGAGTGTGACTGATGTCAAATTAACAGATAGGGTTGAAAGTTATGTAATTCATTTGGAGGCCAGTGAGATGGCACACAATGCATCAGTTAGACCGCTGATAAAAATGATGCTCGCCTGACGAGATGAGGGATTAAAGTCAAGGGTGCAGGGACCACAGAGTTGTGTCATGTCACTTCCTCTGGTTTAACAGTTGGATGAGCGTGTGCAGAGATACGGCAAGGAAAGTTCACCTAGAACTTAGGAGGAAGAAGTAAAACAACTTGTTCGGGGCATCAGAAAGCACTACTGGTTTCTTTAATAACAGTGACAATGCCGGCAGAAAAAAATCATGTTAAATCATATTAATAAGCAACACCTGACAAATAATTAGTGTTGGCATGTCGGTACTGACAGTGAGATCTTGCAAACTGTTTGCCATAATTGTGTAACACCCGCCTATGTACCTATAGGGGGGGCCTGGGTTACTTCTATGATATTCCCTTTTTGTTTAATGCTTTTAACTCAAATAAAACACCACACAACAAATGAATGAAATGTAAAGACTCTTTAGTATTTTTAAATGTTCAAATTGAAAAAAAAAAGAATTGAATGAATCACTTGGGTAAAGTGAGATGGTGTTAATATTTATGTATTTATTTAATTATGACTTTTACTCTCTCACCAAACACAATACCCCCCACCCCCCACCCCCAAAAACAGTACCACTTTTAACAGACAGAAAGATGCACACTGTACGTTTTTTAGTAGTAGGCTACTTTACAGACAGGCACACGCTGGACCCCATTACTGTCTCCAATAGCATCACAAAGCAACACATTTATTGGCAGAAATGTGATTTCTTTCTCAATTGCTCTCGATCAGATGACCAAGCTGTCATCGAATTGCCAGTGTTGATGGAGTCCGAGTAATAAAAAACCAACAACAACAGAATATGTGGACGGGTGTGTAAAATGGATGTGATTCTCAGGTCATGTAGGTTTCTTGTGCTTTGTGTAATGGATATTATTGACACATGCCTCGCGAGATTACTGTACCGCGCTCGATCAGGAAAAGAGAAAGCATAAGAGCAAAAGAGCAGAAACAAAATTTCGTTACATGTGTTAAATATAGAAAGGAGGAGTGGCCGCGTGCTCTCCACCTCGTCACTGTAGTCTGTCTTGCTTGTAATTTGATCTCTGCAAGGAAAGGGTGCGAAGACAAAAGATGCGACGTGTGTGCAGATTTTAATAAAGTTATACAAACAGTCTACATACAAAAAAACAACAATCGTCGCCTGTGCCTGTTAATCAGCTATTACCGAACTCGACTCCAAGACGATACTTGAATGGGTTGCTCGAAATGCAGGTGAAAATCAAACTGATTAATATCGTGGAGTGAAAAAAAAAACGAGTGCGGCGTTTTAAAACAATTGACCAATCAACGGCGAGGTATAGAGTAGGCGGGCGGTGTTGCTGAGATTGACAGCACAGTTGACGAATCGGATACACCGGTGGTCGACATTGTCCAATCGCGTGCGGAATCGAGCCGCTGTCTCCAACGAGAATCGGACTTTCAAGGAGGTCGGGAGAAAAGCGGAGTCGGGCAGACATCATTTCTCTCCCAGCGTCTTTGGACACTACACACAAAGGCAAAGAGCCAGGAAAAAAACAACATTTCCGCCTGTAAGGAGTATAATTATCTACATTAATAAAAAAAACAATAAAATAACCATGGCCGACACAGCTGTTGACACGACCGCTACCGCAGAGGTTACAGTCAAGGTACGTTTCATTCAGTTTTTTTTTTTGTCTGTTTGTGTCTCCGTCGTGGTAGAAGATTTTACTAACTTTTCCAAGTTATGGCATATGTATTAACAATTGGCTAAGCTAGCTGCGGCCACCGCGTTTTATCCCTCGACGGCTCTAGCTAACGTTACCCGGCGTAAGTTAATAACAGTAATTGGGGCCAAATGTGTTTCACCTAAATGAATGTTGGGGTGAAATGGCACTTGTCGACGGCCGCACGCCGTCGAAACGGGTTGCGGGTATTAGCCGTGTAAATATTGTGCCATTTAAACCGAGGATAGGCGCCGTGGTTTGCTGTGAGTGTGTAGTTGAGCAGACAAAGCGGTGGAAAGGGTACAAGTGGTGGAGCGGAGCTGCCGCTGTGGGCGGGAAGCCACAGTAACGTCAACGTTACGTTACCTGCGGCTGGAGATGAGGACATTCATTATCCCCAACACAGTCTACACGCAATTACACTCACTCACACATATAATAACAGAGCTCTCTCTTTGAACAAAAACAAACAAAAAAAACCCGATTCGCACTTCACAATAAACTCTTTGTTGGGACCCTTCGCTGATTCAAGGACGTGCTTTTATTTTGTAGGAGCTGAAAGAGAAGAAAGAAGTGGAGGTGGAGGAGAAGACCGACAGCGGGGACGCACCTGCCAATGGCACAGTGAGTTGGAGACGAGGACTAGCCTCATGGCCTTTTGTCTTAGCACCCGTCATCATGCAGGTGTCGCTGCGCCCGCCTCCCCCTCCTGTTCAGCTGCTCGCCCTGCACACTGTGCTTTGTTTGGGTTGTGAAACGGCACAGATGTTAGTTAGCAAGTCTTTGGACGTCTCCATTGGTGATTCCTTTTCTGAGGTTTCCCACAGCCGGGCAGCCAATCCTCTGGGGAGGTAATAAGAGCTGTAACTGCCTTTCTAAAAAGAAAAAGTCCCCAGAGGATTCTGGTAGGATTATTTTAACTATGGTAGACTATGTTTTGTTTTTTTCCTGTTTCTACTTCACGTTAAGTCCATAATTGTAGAATAATCCCAAGATAATAAAACCCCTGATGTGGACTGACAATCCCTCTCCTTATTTAGAATGGTGCTGATCACAGTGACACCGTGAAAGAGCCTGCAGAGGAGGAACATAAGAATGGAGATGGTATGGTTCAAACCCTTTTGGGGAAAAATCAAGATCAATGTTTAAAATGTTGCCTGTTTTGCAATTGCAGCAATGGCAAAATGCTGTTTTGCTGTTGATGCAGTGCAATTCATTATTTTTTGTTGTTAATTATATTTGAAAGTTGAGAATGTGTTTTCTGAATTACAAACTGTCCTCACAGGTGATGAAGAGGAGGCGCCCCCTGCTGAGGAGACTGATGCACAACCTGTGAAGCGTGCAGCTGAGGAGGATGAGGTGACACTTAAATCACTTGTTTTTATATATGTATTGGTGTTGACTTATCTGATGATTTTTGTGTGTTTGCTAATGCATAAAATGCTTTTTCTCTGATTAGGAAAATGCGGAGACAAAAAAACAGAAGACAGAGGAAAATGGAGATTCAAAAGAGGCAGAAGTGGAGGCTTAGATCTCTGCTCTACTTGTTTGCAGCTTTGTCTCACGTGCCTGGTCAACGTCATGTTGTAGAGCTTGTGCTTTCTTTATCAATGAGAGATATTTCTTTTTTTGCTCCCATGTTATCACATTGCACTGGAGTCCTGAAACATAGTGGCCCTGCATCCTTTTTTTATGAAATGTTATTTATTGGTCTTTAAAATGAGCTTTTTTTCTACTTGTACAAATTGGGCCACGTCATGAGATCAGTTTTTCATTTTTGAGGTTTTATATCAGTATGTTAAAAGCACAATCTCTACGTCAGTGCTGACCAGTTGATTCATACATACAGGCAGCTGCTCACCTCCTCCAAGGCTCATGTTGACCTCTCAGATTCACCTAAAGGACCAAAGATAAGTTTTAAGCAGGGGCTAATAGACAGTTGTTAGCATCATTAGTTGAGGATATTTTTTGTGTTGAGCTGCTAGTTAATCATTGGCTTGGCTGCCCTCTTAGCATAACAGATGGTGCAAATGAATAAAGGGGCTCTGTCTTGTGCCTCCATGAGAAGGCTGCTTGACTCTGTTTTGTGGAGGCAGGATTTTGCAATGTTAATTAACCCCTCTTAAATCTTAATGCTTTGGTCATTTGTTCTGTATGCATTCCACGCAAGTTTGTACCATTTATACTTTGTTTTTCTTATGTTTTCAACAAGTTTTGTTATGGCTGAGTAGCCCAGTTTTTGTGTCCAAGACTGCCTTTTTCAGAAACGGAATGACATCTGGTTACTTCAGCCACTGCTTTGTATATTCTGATTAACAAATAAATGTCTTTTTACTTAAGTACATCTGTTTTGTTGTGTATGTTGTATGCTTGTAGCGCAGCAGCTTTTTAAAACCACGCATTTTTAAGTAGATGATGTCACCTGACCCAATTTTTCTTAACATGGAAAATGGTTGGCTCTGAGGCAGGAAGGTACAGGAATAGTCTCACTCACTTGGTAATGGAAAAGGCTGCTCAGATCAATGGATTGTGGTCTTGTCTCTGTTAGCTCCACCGTGTGGTGCAGTGTAAAAATTGCACGATGTGACGTATCATGTGAACTGGTATGGATTACAAAGAAAATATAAAATCCCAATAATTGACACAGGAGTCTAAAATGGCAAAATGAATTTTAGTTTAAACTGAACCCTGAATAAAAGTTGCTTTTACAGTAATGTTGCTAATATTGAGCAATATGTGGTACCATACAACACAAAACTCAAATGTCTTTGTTTTTACAAGCAAGCTGCAACAGCATGATTCATACAATTGCAGTTTCCTCAGAAACATTAGCATGGCGTGCATACAGTCTTTAGGCTTCAACAGTAGCCATTTATTGACATTCTGCTGCCAAGGCAGCATTGATGACCGGCACCATGATGTTGGGGTGCTCAGTGTCTGAGCCAGTCAACATCACAGTAAAAGGCTTAAAACAGTTCACATATTAAAGTTTACCTTATGTGACAGCCCTGAATTCACGTCCGACAGACAAAGCAGTTTGCCATGGCACGATGACGTAGACCTAAGTTGTATGTGCCAGGTTGTGGATGAAAATGCCTTTTTAGGATGGAAAAGAAATGTGATGCTTTCCAGTGAGGCGCCTGACCAACGACCGTAAGGTCAACACTTGACTGAGTTGATGCGCTTGAACATGGTGGAGCAGAAGCCTACAATGTTAAGCATGCGTCCAGAAGAAGAACTTGCTGCTAGCCCGACCAATGCCCCAGTCTTTGTTTTTTCGACTGTTGTCCACCTTCAGGGTTACCCATAGTTCACATGAGTCTTCTTTCTGTTTGCTGCTCTTCTGTTTTGTTCGGTTTCCAACTCAATGCTGATTCACACCCCAGTTTCAACTTCTCCTCTTCCTGATAATGACAAGAATCATTGTCATTATTACAATGGCATGGCCAGGAGTAGGGTGGCAGCTCACTGAATTGTCCATGGCTTAGTCAGGGCCCAGACAGAATTTGCCACCAGCACACATTTCTGTGTCTTTTTTTTTCTTTTTTGTGAGAGTTTGTGTGAAAGTGTGTTAGTGTGTCATCCGATTAGTCGTGGCTCTGTGCTGATTAGGGAATTAATTGTGACTGTACTCATACTTAGGGCTTGATTAGGCATCACCCAGCACTAAACTGTGAATGTTGGTGATAACAGAATGGTTTAGTCGCATAATGACTAGACTGTGTGGAAAGTGTCGCCTCTTCGTGCTATTAAAACGTGAACAGTGCAAAGCCCTTTGAGACTGCAGCTGTAATTCAGGGCTGTTGAGTCTCATGTAATGTTAAGTATGTGTTAAGCTAAATTTGGCCCAAAGTGCTCCAGAATGAACAAAAACCATTAAAAGTGAGTGTGAGTGGTCCCTGGCAGCACATTTCACTTAGTCAGGAAACGCTTGCCTATGGTGTGATGCTAATATGCTAACTCAGAGAAACAGGCAGGTAGACATTCCCTTGGCCGTATGTCCAAAACAAAACATGAACACAAGGCGCTGAGAGATTATACTGCAGCTCATGCAGATGTTAGGCAACTGATAAAAGGAAGGGAAAAGAAGGGAAAGCTGTGGTTAGCCTGTATGCAGTGATCAACATTTCTGCATTAAACAGCAACAAGCAGGAAAAGATTAATGCAAGATTTGTATAGCAAAGAGTCAGACACAGGAAAGGTCTGTCTATAATCAAAGAAGTCACTCACTGTTTCTCTCTATCACTCTCCCACACACACACGCACGCACACACAAACACACACCCACTTATAAATATGCACAAATTAAATCAGTTGTCCCACACATTAAAAAGGTCACACATTCCTTTGCAAAAGTTAAGAAAAAAATGCATGGGCACACACACTGTATGAACACACTAGTAATGTATACCCATATTAGAGCAGTGGCCAATGTCTGTCTGTCTGTATAGCTCTGAGGAGAGCGGTGCCAATTAGCATGAAATAATATATGGAGTTGTGCTGTACAGTGTGCGGCAGGGTGTACTGTGTTTTGTACCTATCAGTGATGGAAGGTCAACACACGCAGACACTAAGCGACAGCCTGACAGCGTGCGCCTTTAAATATGCGTGTGTGTGTGTGATTTTTAAGTGTGCACCAATAGTGGCTGGGTCTCGCTATCGGGGGGCTCACCCTCAGGGGGGGGCAGCTGGTACACCACGCAGAGAGAGGAGTACAGGCAGCCCACGAATGACATCAGGCTTGCAAAGTACATCACTCCCTGGGCCCCACCCACCAGTGAGGTCAGAGGTCCCATCGCCACAGAGACCAGGATCTGAGCCAGGAAATACTGGCAGCTGAGCAGAGAGATGTCCACCCCCATCCCTCGTCTGGTCCCCTCCTCTGATGAGCCACAAAACTGAGAAACAAATATGAGAGGAAAAAAAAAGTTTCATTGAATGCTAAATCTTTAAAGTGCATTACAAAGCAGCAGTGCTTCACAATTTGAGAAGTGTGCATATTTGCACTATGGCTGAGAGTGCGAAAAGAGAAAATTAAGGCAACAATATCTTCCTAACGGAAACTCTACAGCTAGCTAACAGCTAACAGTCTAGCATATGAGACCCATAAAGCCACAAGTCTAATTTTAAAACTTTTTTGTACAGAATAAATATCTCAGGTTTACTGTGTAAATTAATAAGCCTTATATGTGGTAGGTTAGATGAGGTTAACTTTGGAAAGACTATTACCAGTCTTTATGCAAAGCTCAGCATGCGTGCTGTTGACTGTTGATTTATATTTAAGAGGGTGATAAGAGAATGGTATCAAGTTTCTCATCTAACCCTGCTGTTGAAGTAGGGTAAAACGAAGTATCTGCATATCACAGTACAAATTAGTTCACTGTAGTTAGGCACAAACTGTATCTAGACACTGACCTGAGGGCTCTGGTAGTACTCACACAGCAGAGAGTAAGGCAGCGTGCATAGAGAGGAGAAGAGCACCCCGTAGGTGACACAAAGAGAAAGTACCACATAGAGGTTGGTGGATAGTGTGGCAAGGCCTGTGCCCAAACCAAAAGCCAAGTAGGCAAAAAAATATAGAGTGCGAAGAGAGAAACGCTCCTCCAGTTTCTCCAGTATGGCTGGATGTTGAGGAAGAAGCAGAGAAACACAGCGAGAGGAAATGTAAAGCTGTTTGATAGAGAAATGACAATGTCCAACCAATGTACAAAATGACTCTTCCAGTGGCAGAGCTAAAAACTCCACCCCAGAGTCATGATGTGACTGCGTGCGAAGTTTACCTGAGTAGAAAGCAGCACTGAATGCATAGATGCACATGCCCCAGCAGCCCATGCTAACGCCAGCGTTGTAGCGTTGGTAAGCCTCAGAGTCGTGGGGTGCTTTGGGGTCTCCTTTGAACACCACCTCCCCCATGAAGTCGGTGTAGAAGAGCAGCATGCCTTCAAAGGACAGCCAGCCTGCAGCACACAGAGGGGCAAAGCGCATCGAGTTAGCTCATTTGGAATACAAAAGATGCAGCTTTCGAGATGTCGCAGTTTTTTATCTACACTGCATTCTAATGCAAATTATTTTTCCTCACCCAAAAAATGATTAGTGCATAAACTCCGCAGGGAGGGCGGCATCCTGTAGATGGCTATACACAGCAGCTTCATTGACATTTGGGATTCTCCTGTCTCGGCGTTCTCGCTCAGATCACTGTCATAGCGCACCCCATTCAGCAAAATGTTTGCAACCTTTGTCAGACAAAAAGAGACAGGCACCGTGTTCAGAAAGTGCCATGGAGGCTAATGACTCAACAGCTTTCTGGCATTTTCAAAATATCTGGCTCACCTGCTGGCT
This sequence comes from Trinectes maculatus, assembly GCA_016785345.1. Classification (NCBI taxonomy): domain Eukaryota; kingdom Metazoa; phylum Chordata; class Actinopteri; order Pleuronectiformes; family Achiridae; genus Trinectes; species Trinectes maculatus. The sequence goes on from JAFBJQ010003254.1 coordinate 59,001, forward strand.
GAAGGTCACTGTCCTCCTGCGGCCATTTTCTAGCCCAACAATCTGTGTTGCCATGGGCTCCTCCATCAGTGCAAGACTCTGTGGTCGCTTTAGGATACCAGCAGAGGAGCCCCGATGTGACCCTGCCCCAGGCTGACCTCCAGCTGTGACCTGAGATGCTCCATGAGATTGTGCATCTTCTTCATACTGGGATGCCTCGGCATCCTGTGATTCTCCAGCTGGAGGAGCCACCATATTAGCCTGGGTCTGTCCTAGAGAATGGCTCTCGGGCCCCTGTGTGGACCCCTCAAACGGAGGGGAGTCACCTGGAGGCAGCGGCAAGGTGGTGGTGTTAGGGGCTGGTGCTTGTGGTGTCTGCTGACCTGTATAGCAGTCTATGAGCACACTGTCTATATAAGAGGTTCCCAGTGAGGAGGCAAACTCATTGATGCCCGTGAGTGAGGTGTCCCTGCTTATAAAGCTGCCATATTTTGGAGTGAGAGGGCTCAGTGGCGATATGGGGCTACTGAGGCCAGCACAGAGGCATGCGTTGGCACTGCAAGAATGGGCCAGCGGGTCAGGAGGTTGAGATTTTGAGAAATTGTAGCCGTAAAGACCATCTTCATCTTCCTCATCCAGTCCCAAGGTTGATCCCGGGGGAACAGGAGGAGAGAGAGGAAGAGGAAGACTTGGACTCTTCAGGTGTTTTTTACTGGAGTTTTTGTTCGGCTGATTCTTTGGTAGCGGACGTTCAGGGATACTCATCAGCGTCATGGCTGTGGCAATCACCAGTGTGATGCTCGTAAACAGGTATATGACCCGCAGCTGGCCTCCCATCGACCTTCCAAACTGTGTCTGGTCCCAGTTGATGCCACCAACTATGTAGCCAAATCCACCTCCAAGTCCTGTACATAAAAATGTATATAAAAGATGCTTTCTTAATGCTTCGCTCCTGCTCTGGTTTCCCAAAATGTCTTAAAAGGACAATAGTTATATTTATCACCTTCTGTCTTTCTACTATATCAAATATACAGAAAACAATAAAGGAAACATGCATTGATAGCCATGTAAATTCTCTAACCTGCCAGCAGAGCATGAATGTTCAACCCCCGATCCTGGTCTTCTGGGCTGCATACATCCATCATGTAGGCATGGCTGGGGTTGTCAGCTGAATCAGCACTGAAGTCCATCAGAACCACACCACACACTGTGAGGACAATGCCCCACCTGTGATTTGATGCGTCATCAAGGAGTCCTCCGATGTCCCGCCCATTTAACACCAGTGTTAAACCCATCAAAGCCCCTAAGAGTGAGAAAAACCAAAACAAAATGTTTAAGTTAAGAAATGTACTATAACTGTGTTTTTATACTATGGATTAAAAGTCACAATAATACGTTGGCCTTTGCTGCTGTGATTTTAATCAGTCTTTTTTTTTGTTTGTCTCCTGGAGGTGTCCTAAACATATAGAAGTACACATCAAATTCACCAAAGTGCCCTTTTAACATGTGTTACCTATAGCCAAGGCAAAGATGAAAGGCCTCCTTCGCCCAAACCGGGATGTGCAGCGATCACTCCACGCTCCTAAGAGAGGCTGAACGAGGAATCCTTTACGGCAAGGACACAAGAGGGAGATAGAGGTCATTGGCGGAGTGCAGTGAGGTGACTGCTTTCCATAAGCACAAAATATCGCATGTCAAATCACAAAATATCAAATACCAATCAGGTGTTTACTTACCCAGTATGGGGCTAATAAACCATACTAAACTGTAGAACTGATCGGGCAGGCCCATTTGTAGCAGCACGGGAGTCACATAAGCTGTTTCCATGGCATAACTGAATTCAATGCCAAACAGGACGCAGCCATTAAAGAGTAGCTCTGGGAAGGTGCGCCGGGGTGGGAGTTCAGTGAGGTCCAGCTGGTCCAGAGGACAGGGTGTGTTTGGGGGTGGAGGTGGAGAAGGTCTTATCAGTTTCTGCCGCTTTGGCTTTCTCTGGAAGTTGTTGGCTCTGTGACTGAGGTGCCGAGTGGTGGACGTTGGGAAGCTGGCAGTTTTGGGGAGCGAGCTCCTCCAGATACCTTCCTGAGCCGTGGATAACCTCCCTCCTGGGCTGGCCAAGAGGGGGTCACTTGGGGTGCCCATACCCGGAGATGACATCTCTCTCAAGTCAGAGTGCACTGCAGCAAAACAAAGAGTCATGACAGGTTCAGCCTGGTTATCAAGAGCATATACAAGAGCATACTGTTGCTGATGGTTGTGTGTGGTGGCTCCAAGACGACACTGCAGTCATCAGCAGACAGCAACGATGGCACGGCAGTAGCAGGCACGACGCATTGCAACCAATGCGCACGCTAGTGTTGTGCGCAAAGGCCACGTGCTCGGCGTGGCTGAGTAGGACAGTGTGTGGTATGTGGCACCGCTCTATAGTGGAGCCTGATCCATTTTAATGTTTCCACCGGGGAAGCTCGGCTCGGACACAATGGAGCCAGTGGAGGTTATGATGATGGCTTTCACAATGACAACGTGTCACAATCGACACGATGTAAATGAAATATTTCACCGGCCTAGGTTCTGTTTGTAGCCATGATATCGATCGATTGAATTTGCGGATGTGTTTATCTCATGATTTAGGTTTTTTTTTTCTCCATCGACTTTGCTAATGTCTCTAAAGGTGAACACGCAAATCGACTCAGCTGTGTTGGAGGATGAAGGAGTCGTGCAAAATGAAAGAGGATCATTACCTTACCGGGGCGGCGCGTCATTTATTGCGGAAAACTGGATACTGAGTAAACCGAGCGAACACTGCGATTCACGGGAGGCATTGTTTTTGTTTTTTTTCTCTTAGTTTGGTTTTTGTTTTTCTTTGATGCGCTCATCCCTCGATTTCTCCTCCGTCCCTTCTCCTTCCCCCTCTTCTCTCCCCCTTCGCCTCTTCCTCCCGGTCTCTCCCGTGACGTCACGCCCCACCCTGCAACATCAGCACCGAGGACAGTCCTCACTGCATAACACATCTACGCGTCCATCGTCTGCTCGGCTGCGGTCATACACAGTGTGCGTGAGTTAAAGTACTCAATTACTGAAAGGAACGGAACAGATTTACTATAACAGTCAACAAATGTTTACATATGCTTGCTTTTAATTCCATTCTGTTACTTTTATATTCAGTGAACCTATATGTATATGACTGGTACCTAGCTATAGGTACTTTAAGCATAAAGAGTTCGCATACAAAACCTAAAAGACATTAAAATTGTGTGCTCCTTTTTTGGACATGAACGGCAGGAGACCCTAGAACATTACATTGAAAATACAGAAATTTTTTTTTTTTCATTTTTGGGGTGTGTGTTTATTTTTGAATAAATCAACAAAATATGTACATTTTAAAATAAATCAAATCTCTAACCTCACAAATATGCAAATATGGTATTTGATCCTATACCACACAAGCTTGTTTAATCTGTTCAGTTTATTTGTAATTTACACATTTATGACCTATGTGTGTTATCTGCTAAATCAGTAATAGTAAAAAAAAAAAACAGTTGTGCTTGTCGAAGTATATGATTACACTGAGGGACAATGAAAGAAGAAAGGACATGTCAGAGTAGAAATTTAACAGGTGAAACTAATTTCTTTAACGATGACTGTGTCCTCTGACCTGATTGTGGGCCGGCACTTCTAAATGGAATGCAGCTGTTTTCATTGCAATCACTACCTGTGCTTGTTCTGCCTACAAGCCAACATGTTTGCTGTAGCTCTGCAGTAAATACACTGGGGTGTGTCTGTCTACATAGAGAATGTGGGTGTCTAGAAACAGATGAATCTCATTATAATGTGATGCTTATTTTTCTATAATGTCCAGGTTTACATTGTTCTGACTGTGTCTAACTGAGTAGATGGCAGGTATCAGATATGTCACATGGTCAGTGCTTTCAGACTCTAGGTTAGAGCTTTTTTATACCTCTTTTCTTTTATAGTACGGTGTCACATGATTCATTAAATTAGTGTGTGTGTGCGCGTGAGAGTGGCAATGCACCCATAAATTATTTGCCAGCTGCTAATAATAAAAAAATATATGTGCTTAATTTTAATGAGTATTGTATAAAATGCTGGATTAAATTTGCATTAAAATATATTTGAATTTATGCTTATTATATAGCTGTTGTCAAAGGTTTATTGTTTTTGTGAGGTGTGAGTACATTAACATAACCAGTAAAGACAAGATCATAAGTTGATGCGATTCCCGTTACATTAAAAACACTGATAATTAATTTAACAAAGGATAACATAATGGACTTCTTTTTTGTAGAAAGTGTCCACTTGACTTGCAGTGAGATAATCTGGCCTGCAGGTTTGGCCAGAGAAGTATCAAAGGTAAGATGCAATTAATTGATCGTCACTGAGTCAAGATAATGATGAGATTTCTTTCTTTTTTTAATGGCAGGGTTGTCCTTGTGTAATGCTCAAACATTAATCATTGAAGTCACTCTCTACAGGTCACTGACAAAAAGAGTAATTAATAAAAATACTTTCAATGAAATGAAGCAGGGAGGTGCACTGTCTGTAAACAAATACTCATGAGATAAAAGTACCTAAAAATGAATATACTGTGTGATATTCCACCACAGGTTAAAACAGACTAATATGGCTTTCAGCAGACACACATGTAACACAAAGAGGGGAGGAGACAAACGCAGTGCCATAAATCCCATTAACTTCAAGTTCATCCATATCACACATTATGTAACAGTCTCCATGATGTAAAACGGAATCTTTTCAAAGTCTCTGTCGCCACTTTGGATTAATGTTAAAAATTGTGTAGCTGTGGTGTAGTTGTGTAGTGTCAGACGTCAGAAAACCTAAATTACTCCTAAATGAACAGTTACTGTTTAAATCCTCGTGCTAAAGGTTGCCTCGTCAAGCCCCGCCCCCTCTGCCTCGTGCGATGTAAGTGGTTGGTTTTGCTGCACCAACGGATTGTGATTGGACGGCGGCGTTATGCGGAAGGCGGCTTCATGAGGAAGTTGTTTTGCAACTGTTTTGTGGGCGTCACGCAGAAATATTTACTGTCACACGAAACACACCTCGGGTTATATCTTATATATCTGTGTTCAGCAGGTCACCGCTTCCCGCAGACTCACCGAGAGATAGAATATGGCAAAAGTCAACCTTGCTCAGGTTGGAAAGCATTTGCTGAAAAGCTTTGAAACCGGGGAGGTAAGCTATGAAGTCATTTGTTGTGAAGGCTAAGATGTTTACTCTCTGGAAGTTTCATTTTGTGTTGTTTTAAAAACGTGTCCTCTGCTATTATAAAACTAAGGTAGTCGCTTGACTTGTTCTCCCTTGAGGCCTGTCGTCCCTGCTGAGACCCAGTGCATTTAAGCCGCCATTACCTCTCAGCATTAATGTTAGTGTTGTGAAACGACGCCTGGGGTGTGACATAATGACAGTTAATGATGATCCGATGGGAATACACGAGAAACGTGCTTATGTCATGATTAATATTCACCGATTGTTTCAGTCTCTACAAATTAATACAAACTTCCTATACTATGGCCAGCTTCTCAGATCAGAGTAATTTATTTGTGATTTGTTATGATGATGAACATTCAATTTGAAACAGCTTGTTTTGCAATAAGATAAGTTTGTATTCACAAATCATAATTTGCCTGATAGTGCTGAACAAAATGTACAGGTTGTGACAGCCTCCTTGCTATCTGTTTTATTCAAATTGACATTTGTCACACTTTCCCAACCTTTTATAGCTCAATCAATGTTCAGTTGACAAAATGATCAGAAGATTATGGATAGTAAATTATTTTCATTAATTGCATTTTTTTCTCTGTGTTTTAGAATGTGGAGCTTCAGTCTCTGTGGAAGGACCAGTCCGTTGTCTTGTTTTTCCTGCGCAGGTTTGGCTGTCAGGTGTGTAGGTGGATGGCATCAGAAATCAGCAAACTGGAGCCGGAGCTAAGAGCCAGTGGTGTAGCTCTCGTTGGTGTCGGACCAGAAGAATTAGGGATCACAGAGTTCAAGGAAAAAGGATATTTTAAAGGATGTAAGCAGTAGTTACACTTGTATGCCATTTTTAAAATATTGTGACCCAGTCTTGAATAAAAAGCTTTTTTAATCGTTACAAACACATCCTAAACGTACAGGTCCTCATTTTGCAAGTTTTTTAGCCACTTTTCTTTAAGTTATTCCAGCAAAAAAAAATTAACTGCCTAAATATTCTTTTCTTACTTTTTTGTTACTTCTTACTACTATAACAGTTAACAATCATCATATTCTCTTTCAGCTATTTATGTGGATGAGGAAAAGAAAACATACAAGGATTTGGGCTTCAAAAGGTGGACACAGTTAATCCTTGTTTGACTGATTGATAATCAAATGACTCAAACAGGTTTGATTAATTGTTCATGATTGCTCAATCTTTTTTTTCACACAGATACACAGCCTTAAGTGTGGTTCCTGCTGCTTTGGGGAAGAAAGTACGAGATATAAGTGCAAAGGTAGATTTCCTTATGAAAATATGTCACAAGAGTACGAGTAACATTGCTGACTTACAGCCTCTGACTACATGCTGTCGCTGCTGTTTTCAGGCCAATGCAGCAGGAATCCAGGGAAACTTCTCAGGAGATCTGCTGCAGAGTGGAGGCGTGCTCGTTGTGGCCAAAGGTACAAATGATATAACAGAGAGGTTGACTATTAATATTATAAATATTAATAGGATATGTCTTGTGAAACAGTAAAAGTGGATGACAAAGGCAGTGATAGTTCCTAACGAGAAGACCTAAAGAGCTCAGAGATTATTACACGTAATGAGCTTTTGGCATTGAGAGGATTGAAGTTTGCCCAGGTGTTGAAATAAAAGCAACTGAATGAATAGAAATTGCAGTGTTCACCCCTAGAGGGCAATGCAGCATCACATCAGTAAATTGAGCTTAGAGCGTCATAAACAGCACTCCAAACCTGTAGCACATAATGTTGCTCTGTAGAGTTGCTGCCTTTTTCTGCTACATTATTTTTCATACACAAAAGTATTAAAATATTATTAATATTACAAAATTATTTACTTCATAATAATATTTAAACTATTAAATGTTGCTGAGGAATTGAAATTGTTTCTCTTTTAGTGGTAGTAGTAGCAGACATAGGCAAAATACAGCAAGAAAAAGTCAGTCATGCAGATCAGTCATCAACTCTTCTCTGTGTGTGTGCCGGGATTTGGTTTTATGCTGTTGCATGGCAGCATAACCACTAGAGGGGAATCAGTAGGAGGAAATGGATTACAAGTCTTGTCTTCCTCTTTTGTTTAAATGTTGTGATAGCAGATTGAATTAATGAATCAACCCACAACAGTCAGGTTTGTGGTTAGGTTAATTAGTGACCCATGATAAGGTTAGGCTGGTACAGGTATTACCCATGTTGTGGGGACCTACATCTGTTTACACAGTCACAATTGTGGGAGCTAGTCTTCCTCGGAGTGATCGGAAATTCCCCATAGCATACACCATTGAAGTAATTGTTTTGAAGTTAGGGTGTGTTGCAGAAGCAAAAATGCCTCATAAACAAATCCCATCAGAAAGCTGTTAAATGCATTAATTATAAAAAGCATGTCAATCAAGTAACAGTTTCTTATTTCCAGCAACAAAAGCAGAATCAGAAGCATCAGACTTTATCGATACTAATAATAGTAATTTAGGTTTACGTTAATACTGGGTTTGTGTTGGGTTTTTTCCCCAGCATTACTCCTTTATAAGCACAGATCTGCTTGAGTTTTTTTTTCATGCCAGTAGCACTTAGAAATATAATGAAAGTTGAACACTGAATTGAACTTTGTGCTGTATATTATTATTACGTTCTTGTGTTAGACTGAGTCATGAGTTTGCCAAAGCAAATTGAGAACAACTTTTATTGTTGGTTGAATTTGATGAGCTGCTCGCTCAGTGACACTATCTTTACATGGTTTGCTCTGAAAAGGTGGAGAAAAAGTGCTGCTGCATTTCATCCAGGATTCACCTGGAGACCACGTGTCTCTGGAGGATGTTGCTAAGGCTTTGAGTATCACAACCAAAGTAACAGCAGGACAGAGGCCAGTGGTAAGATATTCCATGATAATGATGTGTAATTATAATGATGATCCACTTCTCAGCCCTTATTTCCTCCCTCAATTCAGTAGCTGGGGCCTAATTTGAGATAATACCTCTGTACCTGGTTCCAAAGAGTGAATAACGCTGCATTTTTATGACACCCATGAGTGAACTTAAAGCAGGGTGGTGAAGGGTTAAACAGAGTGAAAGCAAATGGCATAATTCTGTCTGTTGACGTACTCTGGACTTCATCTGTTTGTCAGGTTTCTTTCACCAGACTCTGTTTTACGTCAGTAGAGATTCATGCATCAGAGTATTTTCTTTTAAGACAATTTCACACGTATTACTCCATCTTCATGGTCTGTCAGTGTCTGTGTAATCTTTAAAACCTTGAGTGATGATCCCAGTCTGTACCTCATTGTACTCAAAAATGAAATTCCAACACAAACAGCGAAGTTATTATCAACTTCCACAACAAGGAAAACCAGCAAAGAGTATTATTAAGACTAAATAGTTATTTTCTTTTTTAATCATCATATTGGTTCATGAGATAGATAATGTTTATTTAATATTATTGTATTTTGGATTCTGATTTTGTTTTGTCAATAAATAATATATTCTAGAATAGAATCTTCAATTTACAGCCCCTCATCTGTACCACAGTAGTACACTTAGAACCAAATACCTCAGAGATCATTACACCATAATTCCAGAGAACTAGGCAGTTTATCCTGTGATGAGTAGAGCTTTCGTCATTCACATGAGCACATGGTGTTCAACACCCCTTTCCCCGGGCTCTGTGGCTGGCTTCTTACCCAAAACACCCACCAGCTTTTGCAGTATGTACAGGAAATATTATCTCCATAGACAGAATCAACTTTGTTTACTCCGATTATCAAAATGTGGTACAAACAAGAGTGAGTCACAAGGTAGCTGACATACTTGTGCAGTTGAGGCCCTGAAAAAGTTGGGAGTGTCAAGTCACGATTATTGAGTCATATGCTAGTTTTTCATGTAAAAGTGATTGTTTCTTTATAAATACTGGATTGCTCTCACACGTGATAGTAACACTTGGATTCATGCTCATCAAGTGTACAGATCTTCTATCACTGAAATCACAACATTCTTGGTGTGAATCTGAGTGTCAGTCTGCTGTGTTTCATTTTACTTATTCTTCTTCTTCTTATTATTATTATTATTATTGGGGTGCCTTTCTACTGTGTGAGGACAAAACAGCAAAAAAGGTCAATAACCCACTGCAGGTTTAGTTATAAGGTGCATTTTAGGTATAAAACTAAGTTGAAATAATACAATTAGGACGCATAAGTAGTTGGTCATATATGTTAACTCAAACTCAATTTAGAGATATGTTTTTATTTTGATGTCTCAGTCAGAAATGTAATTTAGACACATTATTTCAGCCACTTAAATTTAGACATGTGGTCTATAGTACTTGAATATTCACTGATGACCTTACTTAAAGTTTTCCACACCTTTATCTATTATTAAGGATTTGGCATCAGCGTTGAATCATAAACTAGATTTTTGGGAGATTAGTTTGACTGCCAGTATTTTCACGTGTATGGATAGCAATCTATTGCAACATAAACTCACTACAGGGGGCCCTCGTGTTACGACGGTCTCGAGATATGACGTTTTCGTGGTTTTCGTGACACATCTCCCATGAACTTCCTTGTTTTGGCTTCGCGATATCAACCCCTACGGTGTGTCAAGAGGGACAAAAAGGCAATTCACCACATTAAACTCTTATTTTAGCGTGGTGTTATAGCGACATCTAGTGGCAGAACTTAGTATCTACCTTACATATGAATGTATGTTCCGACTTACGTCGAAATTCGGTTACGACACATTCTCAGGACCCCCTGTATTCACATATTTCACCTCTTTTTCTTGCAGTGCAATGATGATGTTTGTACACGATGATGGCGGCACCTTTGTGGTACCTAAAAACCACAAAACTGAAATGAAGATTTGGGTGGTGTAATGTCATTTAATTGTTATAATAGCATTTTTTAATAAGTTAACTGTTATAAAAGTAAATATAAAACAATTACTAACCAATGTAATGTATTTGCTAATTCCTTGTAATTGCTCTGTAATATGTCATTTTTCTGATATTGTCTACAGTAAAACATAAGTGATATATTGTTTTAATTATTTTTATTCAATGTTGTGTAATTTTTTTAATTTGTCTAATTGTAATAAAGTTAAAAGCCATGTGACCTTTTTTGGTTATTCTCTTTATGTGCACGTGTCATTAATTAACAATTGCAAAATTATAATTATATATGGATATGCATACAAAATATATTTTGTCACTGTGATCGGCAATGATTTATTTTTCACTATTCTTTTGACACTTTTCTTTCCAGGTCACTCCAAATCAGGCCAGTTGTCTGTAGTGCTTGAGTTTAGTTCGATTACGTTTGACCTGCTTTTAGGGCCCCAGTTTAAAAATAAAATAGAAAAAGAAGATGCCTGGATAGTCAGAAACAGCAGAATGTCATCGGCGTGCAAGTATATTTCATGAATCTCAGTCCCAACTGAGATACCAGTAATATAATGGTTATGTCTACTAGCCTTCTTAATGGGACCAGAAACTGTTAAAATAGTACTTGGTACATAGGACACTCTTGCCTTGCAAGAAATAAGATAAGCTTTTACCATTTGTTAAAACAGTTGATAACTGATCATGATATTGTCGCCATGAGTTATTGCCTCCTGTGAAAGTGTAAAAAAAATAGGCCACTTGATCAGAAGCTTTCTCTGTCCTCATACTAATAACAATATACAGTATGTGTGTGTTGCCAGACTGGGAACGCTGAATCACTATGATGCCTCCTCAGATGACTGCATGAGTTTGTTCCTCGTTACACATCCTGTTCAGATAATTATGTTTGTGTCATGGAAGGCAAGACAGTTTGGAATTGAAAAACAAGGGTCTTGTAAAGCAATTTTTATTGAAAAGTCTCACAGGCCTGCAGGAAGCACAATCATCATCAGCCCCTCTTGAAGAAGAGGGCTGAAATTGGCCTCTGTTAGCAATCTTAGAGGAAAGCCATTCCTCAGCGAGTCATTAGACAAGGGTTGTATTAGTAAGGATTAAATTTTTTTTACAGAACTGACAGCATCGTCATTCTAGGGCCTGGTATTTCAGTGCTTGTAGATAATTTAGAGACAAGTTCCTTGACTTGCTGCTGCTCTATTATTGGTTTATTAAGTGTTTACCTGTGTGTCTATAAATTTCAGTAGATGCAGCTCAGAGAGCCTCTAAGTAGCTGGTTGCCTGCTTTTATATAACTGAGAATATTGTGTTCATTTCTGTTTTTATGTTCTGTGTATTTTGTTTTTCCATCTGTATCCTTAGTATTTACTCAGATATTTCCTTATTGCCAATTGCATGTAATCTCTGTTAAAACTAATAATTATAAGACATGATTTTGCAAGGTTCATACAGCCCTGTAGATGTAAATTTAAATATTGCACAAAAAAGAGGAGAGGCGAGGTCGTACCATTTGAGACAGTCACTTTAATGGCAATAATTACAGATCTGAGTCACAAAAATAGCAGTTGGTCTAAATAATTACATAGCAGCAGGAGCAATCATAAAACATCTGAATTCTTGCAAAGCAACAATGCAATTTCATAAATATTCAGTAGATAAATAAAGTCCTTTCTGATGGTTAGACATTGTAGATGATATGACATGTATATATATATATATATATTTATATATATATATATTCAGTCCATATAAAATGTAGGTGTACTTGGCTGATTATTTCATAACCACACAATTTCACCATCTAGGTAAATAAGAAATGTACTCTTTCTTACCTGATACTTACATAATATGTAAATACTGTCATATAGAACATCTATAATAGCACATTTTATACTGTGTACCTTTTATGTAAATGTAGCTGTTTTGAAAATCTGTACAAGAGTCTCTTTAAACATCAGCCCATTGCTGCTTGTTAGCTTATGATGTAGCCTCCAGCATTTCTTTTGAGTAAGACATTGTAAGTAGGCCTTCTTTTTTTTTAAAGGAGTAGTTCAACATTTTGGCAAACATTGTGTATTTTTCTAGTAGAGAGTTAGATAAAAGATCAATAACATTCTCATGTCTGCTCATAAATTGGGCTAAGCTAAAATAAGTTATTTTTAGCTTAGCTTATTTTAGCCTAATATATTTTGGCTGAGCTTATTTTAGCTTAGCACAAAGACTGGTGACACGGCGAAACAGCTTGCCAGTTCTGTGAGAAAGTAATAAACTATCTTTCAGCAACTCTAAAGCTCACTAATTAACACATTACACATACATTTAATCCATACAAATATGCAACAAGTAATAATCAAGTAGTACCTGTTACATTGATACCCACACTTTGGGGTGGTTTTTGAAAAAAAGATTTTTGAAAAGAAAGTTATAGCGCTGATCATGTTAACCATTAGAGTGAAACATGCAAATTACTCAGTGTTGACGATAGCTTCTTAATCAGGGGATAAATATGAGATTGGTATCAATTTTCTCATCTGACTCACAGTTTCCCATTCCCCAAAATGTTAAAGCTTTTGCTTTCAGATGACAGGACAGTAAATCCCATTAAATTACGAGTAACAGTCTTTCCCAGTGTCTTCTCCTCCTCTGAACAGTATTTGCCAATACTTGAGATTAAATAACAGACTGAGAATATAAAGCTTCCATGTGCACATTCACTCCATCAGCCTCTGTCAGTCGTGTTCAGTTTACCGATGTGTTTTGAAAATGGGACCCACGACAAAGAAAAAACATTCACATTGGCTGTGTACCGTTTGTTTGTTTTTCTGCTGTGTTTGAAAGCTCTATTCAGCACAAAATGGCAGCTTTTTGCACCAGCACATTCATCCACTCTTATGATTTCTGTTCGGCTTTGATTCTACTGCCATTACCAGTTAATAAAAGTAGAAAATAACAGTCCAGGCCCTGGCAATCTCTTTAATGACAAGCCCCATTCTTCATTGTCTGCCTGCGGGCTTGTGGTTTGGTCACCACGCTTCAGCCCACTGCACTTCACCCTTTCATCTTAGACTGCACTGATCAATGTGAGATCAGAAGGGAAACCACTTCATCTGCTGCCTGTCAATGTCTGAGCTTTTCTGAGGGGGTTTCTTCTTCCTTCCCCTTTGCATGTAATTGGCTATGCCCTTAAGGCTAGAAGTCATATAATCACTGTGCTCAACTCTCCTCTCAGGACACTGTGTAATAATACAAAAGACCAGTTCTTCTGCAAAAAAGTCACCTTTTGGGGTTAAGTGTGCACATCCAGTATCATACGAGTAGATATTGTAACTGTCAGTACTGGTGTGTTGTTTAACAAATGGTGTAGGTTAAAAATATTTGATATCTGTCGATCAATCCCATTGCTTTAAAAAATAGCGACAGTATAAGGTGAAGGCGCAGTAACAGACAGCAACATAGGAGCTAGAAACAAACAAACACACGACAAAGCTGTGATTACCAGCCGATCCATAAGTGCACCAAACTGATCCAAATCTGACACGTCATTAATCCAATAAAGTGATACGTGGGTTTTTATCCTTATTATATATGACTCTACCTCCAACAAGTGTTGAGTTTCACCTCAGTATTGTTGAAAAAGTGGCAGGTCAACAACATTTTTCACAACCTGTGGATATAATTGCTTACAGCAAACCATAAAGATATACACAGGCATTTCTGCAGGCAGGACCAAGTCAACTGCAGAATGTGCTAAAACTGTAAAATGACTAAATATCTTTGTAAATGTTATATAAATCCTATGTGTCCACTCAGTGGGTGTGAAAGTGGTGAGAGCTACAGTGCGCTCAGAATGTAAATTTCAGGTTAAAGCTGCAAAGATTTAACAGTCTTAAAGTCTTAAGGTAATTTGTTTCGTGTAACAGTTAACATGCAGACCCTCAGAGCGTGACTAATTCTGTCGTAGGCTCACTTCAGCAGAGCCACGAGCTTTCGTTTATTTCATCCTCATGCTTCAGTCTGGAGTTGGATTGGTTCACCATTGTTCTTTCTAAAGTGGCACAATATATTAAAAAGAATACATCAGAGGAAAAACACCAAGGCAACTCAGTGTCAGGCGTTAATGGACAAATCACAAAAGACCTGAACAAGAGATTCTTTAAGGGTTACTTGACGAGAGGATGGTAAAGCATTTTAAAAAAAACAGCCTTTACTTTGTGCCTTTTTTGTTTTCTATGTAGCCTTTTTGTTCATGTACCCACTCGTCATATGTTTTGGGACACAGCAAAATAAGAACGAGTGACCTCATTCAGAGACAACACTTAAAACACTTAAAAGAAACAACAAGTTTCTTTTTTGTAATACGCAATAGTCTTCCTCACACCTTGTACATTTTACACAGATCTATAGAATATTCAAATATTAGTCTCATCACTCTGCCCCAAGTAAACTGGTGCTGTACAGTATATGTCTTGGGCAGAACGTCTCTGAGTTGTCAAGAAACAAATACCTCCCCAGGTAAACTCTCTACCACACACGGCATTTCAGCTCCGGGTTCATTGGGCTGCCTCTCTGGCACTGGAAAGCTTCTGAGAACGCTTCAAAATTTTGAAGAGATCCCAGCACTCTGAGAACAGAAGAAAAACAGGTTAGGTTCCAGGGTTCCAACCCCACAACAACTATATTTACTTCACAATTATCAGTTTGTTTATCAAATGTTCACTGGTTTGTAAATGTGTTAACAGTGCAGATCACACTGAAGGCCATTACCTGTATTCTAAGGGACTGTGTGAGTCAGTCTTGATAGACTGGCTTGCATACTCAGGCCGATAAGCCCCACACCACACCTGGAGAACACAGATTAAAAACGAGTGAAATCTGGTTTTTGTTTGTCTCTTCATGTCTATTTATTGAAGAACTTTAACACAAAAATGTTCCACCAGTTATTCACACTCACTTGGGCAAAATTTAGAAAGAAAAGTTGCTTGTGATCCAAGTCCAGACCAGGTAGGCGAGGCTCCTCACCCTCCATCGCCACCCACTTCAGATACGCCTTACAACACAACACGAAAGAATTTGGGAGTTAGTTGTTACAGCCTAAATAGCCTCATGTGGTGCAGTGCTTTTGCAGTGAACATCAACCTTAAATGCTTGACGAACTCCTCCGTTGTCTGCTATGTTCTCTCCCAAAGTGCTGATTCCACTAACCTGCAGTTACACAAACAAGACCATGAACACACACCGACATAAAAACACTCATTGCCGCGGTCACTTAATACACAGTTCTCAGGGTCGGGGATTACAGCCAAGATAAAAACCTCTCATTTCATACATGGTGCCGGTTGCTTACGTTTTGTCCACCTGCTAGCTTCCAATTGAAGTTGCCATATTGTTGCACCATGCACTGCGACTGCTCTTTAAAATGCTCAGCTGAGTAATTGCTCCACCAGTTTAGCATATTACCATCTTTGTCAAAATTACGACCTGTGGGGAAACATGACGTAGTAAGCAAAAATCTGTTTGGTAAACATGGCAACATACGGCATCTAAAGAAGGCTTATGACAAATTTGACATCAATTGTTCTGATAAAATCACAACAAATGCTGTATTTGTCTGTTACAGTTTCAAGTGTCTCACCGTTGTCATCAAATCCATGAGTGACCTCATGTCCAATAACCATTCCTATTCCTCCAAAGTTCAGTGCCTGGTGCTGATGTTTACTGAAGAATGGCGGCTGCAGAATTCCTGCAGGAAACACTGGACAGACGAGCAACACGAGCAACACGAGTGAAAACAAAATATGAAACACACATACAGAAGCACTAAGTGGGATTACACTGAAACCACAAAGAAACAGCCCCTCAGGTGCTTCACTCATTCTAATGAAGCTCTTACCTATCTGGTTTCTGTTGGGTGAGTAGAATGCATTTACCACTGCAGCACCAATGATCCACCTGAGAAGTGATTTAGAAAGTGAGTAAAAGAGAACAAACTGCATTTTCAGTGCACCATAACAACAATATATTTAAACCACTTGAGGACAGAGAACATATTTCTTCTTGCAAAATTCGCTTGCACCCATTATAGGGTGTTCTACCTCACTTAATCAAGGACTTTGGGTCATAACACCAGATGACACTTTTACTAATGAGGACATCACCATCACTTACAAGTCTGGATCAACTGGTTCTCTGAGCTTCTTCAGACTCTTGTGCGCTTCAGACTTGAGGTTCTCCAGGATGTTCTCAAAATAGTATTCCTCACTAAAGTTTAACTAGCGAGAGAAACAAGACAAGTGAGGGATTAGTGACAAGTGCATCTAGAGTGATCTGTTTTTACTTACATGAGCGTACTCCTGGTCTAGTTTCATGTTGCTCTTTTGTAGAATATGATCTGGGTAACCAATGTGCTCCTTGATTGCCATGGCCTACAAGAATTGCAAAGTAATTTGTATGATAATAAATCTAGATCAAGATAGACATCTTCTTTCTGTGAGTGACAACAAACTGTACCTTCTCTCTTGCTTTCTCTTTTGAGGGAGTGTCCATCCAGCTTAACTCCTCAAGCGTTTCCACATATGCTTTTCGGATCTTACTGATAAGGTCACTGACCTGTGAACACATTACACACACATTTCATATCATTACTACTGCATTATGCTTTATTGTCATTCTCCTGCTTCTAGTGATGTTTGATGCTGCTGATGTATTTAAATTAATTTAGAACAGCTACTGTATAAATGCAGTGTTATCACTAATATGTGTAACATTCTGATGCTACATAACATGTATTTCATAGCATTAAATTGCATTGTTTTAAGCACTGTTCATGTTTAGGTATCACAAAACATGAATGCAGATGTGATAACTCAGGATTAATGATATTCTTGCTTTAGCAAAATGAAGCTTCAAAATGGACTGTGGGCCACTCAAAGTCAATTTGGTGCACATAATGTATGTCACGCCATGCATTTCTGCAAACAAGCTTGTGCATCAGAGTTTGACGTAAACATGTGTTTCGGTGGTAACTGATTTTCAGGCATTCCTGATTGGTTCATGATCAGAAGGGTTTACCATTCGTTTACTTTCTCCAGCAAAGGTCTCGCGCACGTACAGAGCTCCAACTGCATTCTCCATGCTGCTCTGGACGTAACGGACACAATCTCGCCACCAAGCATCCTCCACTGTGGTCCCATAGAGCGTCTGTCCAAGCACACAGACACGCATACACCATAAAATTGTTTTTATTATTATTGTTTGTTTTTTTTTTTTTTACCTTTGTTAGATTGACAGTTACTGCTCTGCTATGGCATGCACTTCATACCTTCCTGTAACGGGCCCTTGCATCTTTGAAACGGCGGCTCAAGCTATTGACTCTGTCAATAATCAGCTGCCAGTTGAGGTAGTTCTGCATAGTTCTGTTAACATAAATAGTTCTTGAACATTCGTGCTGGATTGAAGCAGTAACTTAATCCTCATAGATTTAGGGTTGAGCACCCGTTTTGCACTGACCTGACACTGTGTCTGGAGAGAACGTCATTCATCTTCTCAAGGTAGGGAGAGCTATACACCACCACCTCCTCTTCCAGTTGAACCTCAATGGACACACTGGACAGCACACCTTGGATGAACCGTGTCCAGTTAAAACCCTGGTAAACAAAAAGTGAGACGAGCACTTGTAAAACTGTCACATTTTGAAAATGTGATGTACAAGAAAGAATTGTACATACATTAAAGCTGAATGTGCTGTGAAGTTCGCCAAGTGTCATCTTGTTGTACAGAACAGTGACATCTTGTCGCTCCTCTGCGGGTGATGTGGCCTGTCCAGCAACAGAAGGGAAAATAACCTTCTATAAAGGGATGCTTGTTTATATTCGCAGTATGATCAAATCGCAAAAACAATAACCCCCCCCCCACACACACACGCACACACACACACACACACACACACACGCACACACACACACACACACACACACACACAAAAGTGTTATGCCGTGGCTGATCCGTTAGTCCTGCTGGTTGTATCAGACTTCTTTCCTTCAAAGGGAGTTGAGAGGAATTGCTCATCCTTCATCTTGACATTTTTAATTTTCCTTATCCCTAGTCTCAAAATTCAATTTTCTGTTCAGACTCACGTTGGCGATGTCTGTCTCCAGCTCGAGCACTTGCATCATTTCTTCCCACACGCGGTCATCATCCTGAGTCAAGTTCCTGTCCTCACGAGTTATCCTCGCAATAGAAAACATGAAGTGTAGGTAGGCCTCCCGAACCTGGAATACAATTAAATGAGCTAGACGGTTTGCTTCCACACTATAATCAAATCTGTGTCAGTAAAATATGTTTTTTTCTCTTATCAGCCAGTTCAGCTGACTCAAGCTGGAGTTGGATTGTTTAGTTTAATGCATGTTGCACTGCACATCTCAAACTATGAACAGATAAAACTTCTAAATATCTGCATCATTATTCCATATTAGTAAAAACAAAAAAATTCAGTGAACTTTATGCCATCACCTTTTTGTAGTTTCCATCATTGAAGTAATAGTCTCTTGATGGCATTCCAAGTCCTGGTTGGTCAATCTAATCAATAAAGAAGAATAACAAGTAAGCATGTTCGCAAGCTTTTCACAATAGCTATTCTGTGTTTATAACCAATAACTGAATAGTTCTTACTAAGAAATGTCACCTGTTTATCCAAAGCCTGAAACAGTTTCTTCCTCTTTGGTATTTACGCTGCTTTTTGAGCCTTTATTAAAACCACATTCAGAAACCACATTGTTTGCACTGATTGATGTGTTTGTTCTTTCTCTCACAGAACTTGGATGCTGGAGCATCAGCGCGACAGAACTTATTCAACCTTTGAAAGCGAGTCTTTGTACAGCACGCACATAAAAGAGCATGAACTTCTGATCTTACGTAGATGATGTGACGCCGAGAGTCACGGTCGTCTGTCCACACGTACAAGTCCAGCAGAACTTTCTTGTGAAAACGAGCAGTAAGTATGGCCAGTGTGTCCTCAAGGCTCCATGCTTCTTCTGGGAAAAGGAAAATGGTTTTAATTTAAACTCATACCAGGAATACCAGGCTCTCAGTCCCTGTATCTCCTGTGAAGATACTCACCGAGTGTTCGGATTGAGCCACCGTCCATGATTACATTTAATTAAAGTGGTACGAGCAGCGTAGACTATTTATAGCATCCTCCACAGTTCTGATTGAGAATCTTCTCCTCTACCCACTCATCGTGCTCCCAACCTGCACACCTGACTGCTCAGCGGAAGAACCTCAGCCGCCCTCTTGATCCCACCAACAAAACTCATACTCAGCAGTTAAATAGAGTCTAAATATTTCTAAGTATTTCTACCTGTGGTTGTGTTCCAGTCGTCTGACGCCACGGGCCAGTCTCCGATACTCTCGATGAGCTTCAGGAGAGGCTGCGAGTCTCGCTGCTCTATGAGACCTGCACACACAGCATCACATTTTATAAAACATTTATTGCTGCCTTTTAACTGTGTATAACAGGGTGGTTCATTCTTATTCATCTGATTTGATTGGTCAAGTTTGTCACAATAAAAAAACTCCTGCTGGGTTTCCCATTGCACTTTTGTCAACATGTCTTCATGTTTTCTTTCCGAGTTCAGAGTTCCCTTACTCTCATTCATGCAAGAGCTGTAAAGAATCTTGGCCTTTTTGATGGCATCCCTGTCCTGTTCATTCTCCGTCTCCAGTACACCTGCAAAAAAAACAAAAACAAATATCCAAATATCTGTGCTCTGAGTGAGACCCACACATACTGTAGCTCTGAATGCTGCCACCCACTGACCCCTAACCCACAACCCTGGCACTGAATGAATGTGCCATCTGACCTTTGAGCACAATCTCCAGCTTGTCCCTCAGAATGTCAAAGACACTGTGCCGGGAGCTGGTCTCCGGGATGACATGGCGCTCCAGCCAGCCCCCACAGGCGTACTGGTAGAAGTTATCGCAAGGCTTCACAGACTTATCCATGTTCTCCAAGAGTCGAGCCGCTTTACGTTGTCAGACACGAGAGAGGGAGGAAACAGATGGACGGGATGGTGAAGATCCATATGTGGTCCGACAGAACAGGACGGGGTCTGACTTTGTTTATAAAATGAAGCCGCGGGGAAGCAAAGGAGAAACAGTTCCTCTCACCTGCAGTAACACAGTCCGCAGTTGTGCACACATTGTTGAGGTTCGAGCGAAACAGCTGGCCTGGGAGAAAAAAATCAGTGTTGACACTCATGAGAGAGGGAGAATGTGAACCCTGACAAATGACACCACCAGCTGAGACGAGGGAGGGTGTTGCTGTGGAAAGTATAGAGCTTATTCTAATTAGCCCAGATCTACAGTCTGTGTGTGTGACAGGCAATGTCTGTGTCAGCGAAGACTTTCGCTCTTGTGCGGCAAGGTAATTAAAGTATTACAGCGACGGTGAGAAGTGCGATGCTTGAGCATGACACGTGTGCCAACCCACAGTGTTTCCTGTGTTCATGATGTTCACGATTGTAAAGACTCACCCTCTCGTGCTGAGCTCCTCGACGCACTGGTCCTGTTTGATTGTTCTGAGTTGCACAGAGGAGATAGATTTCAGACCCAGTGAGTCTTTATTTTAAATACCGTTAATAAATGCAACAATAACTAATAATTAGTAACTAATAACTAATATTAACCTTCATTCTGAACGATAATCTGATTATATGTATATTTATTGTATAAAACAAATCCTGGTTGTGTGGGAGATGTTTCTGTGGTGATAATTATTTCCCCGTGTCACAGCTGGAACCGCTGCCTTAAAAAAAAACAGTAGGCCCACACCTCATTACTGCAGCCATCTGTAATGTCTGTGTCTTTCAACAGGGAGACGGACAGAGCCATTACCTTTCACGACAGATGTGTAGAGGACCACCAGCCCAGCCAAGGCACAGCTGACCAACAGCAGCAGCACGGACAGACTGATTTCTGCGACAGTCCAACGACGCTTTCCAGGTTTACTTGATTTCTCCATGATATCCATTTGACTTTCCGATTTGCCCATATTCCTCCCGACTGCCGGCTCTTCGGGAAAGACAGTGTATATATACATATGCAGCACATACTGTATATTATTGTGTCATGCTGTCTTTAGATATTTTTCCATTGTTCCACGTTTAAGTTAACAACATACTGTTTGTATGCGTCTATCTGAGCAGTACTGTGACCTTACTTGACAAGGAACTAGTTTCTGTAACAGAACGTTTTATGTACTGTAGTGTGTATTTTCTTGTGAGGCGTAAGGTGGAGCCATTCTGTCTCCCTGTTACTCATTTACTTTAATAATCATGGTTTAACAGTACTTATTAAACAGACCATATTCAAAGCATTAGGGCGTGAGAGTTCATTTTAGCACATCAGTGCTCACTTAATCAGTGAGCGCCATATGTTGTTAATATAGTCAGGGCTGGAGTCATTGTGTACAGCGACTGCGAGAAGTACGCTCGAAACAATCTGGCAAACAGTAAATTAAACATTAAGGTTAGTGTATGTGCCTAGAAATTGACACACACACACACACACACACACACACACACACACACACACACACACGCAAACCAACCAACCAGGCTTGTACTACAATAATTATGTATGTGTGAATACAATATTGCAAATGAGCATTTGTGCAGGACAAAATAGCAATCACCCAAACCTTTCAGCAGCACTGCTCCGCATCTATTCACCCACTGCAGCACCTGTTTCTCCATAACCAGCCCCATTGCCCTATCATTACTCCTGACAGGGGATGGGCTATAAATCAGAGGTTCACACTGCTGTACCCCATTAGCCCTTCCTGATGAATACTCATGGGCAAATATCTGGCACTACAGTGATGAAGAGCAGACTGGAGCTCGTTAGAGCTTCTCCGTTGTCCTCTGCATCAAACTGCACAAGCAAGCTCTCTGAGGCAAAATGTGGGCTTACTGCATCAACGACAGGCCTCATATATTGACAACTACACAATAATGCGCAGTCGGCCGTGTCAATACAAAATCTGTTGCCCAGTCGGAAGAGTTATTTAGATCTTTGTGTATTTATCTCTTTACTGTATGTCTTTATGTCAAATCCTTTCCTGCCTATTCACTGACAGGACACAGACAGAATTTATTTTTCAAATACAGTGTATATAATAACATACATTTTCATATACGGTTATGAGAAACATAAACACTATGAATATTAAATCTGTGACTTATTTGCAGCTTAATATGGGACAAAAATAGAAAAGGAACCTTCAATTTTTTTTCATCCTTTGTGAAATTTGTTGTTCAATGTCTGATCATGTATTTATACACAGATTTAATTGAATGTAACTGTCATTTCTGGGTTTTTTAAGTTGACATAAGATGAATTATGTAAAATACCAAGAATTATGGTTTGAAATGAACTTTTATTCACCAGAAACCAGTCACTGTTTCATGAGCACTATGCCTTACCATCTCAGCCTTGATTGTTTAATTCTAACATTGAAATAGCGTGCGCGTTAAGGCTATTCATTTTTATTTTTATTTTAATTTATTTATTTTAATTTTGAAAAACTTGACTGTCATTGCACTGCACTGCTCCAAGCAACAGGAACTACAGATGATGGGATCAGTAGATGTACAAACAGGATCTCCACATTGAATACCTTCATGAAATCAACATCGTCTCTCACTGAATCAGTGTCTCATAGCAGTGGACACTCACTTCTTCATTTCTAAACAGTCAGACACAATCTCGATGTGGTATCCCTGCTCAAAATGCTACTAAGCTGTTACCCTTTTACTTAGAACTCGTATGGGCCTAATGTTTTGCTGAAGTGCACATGACAGGTTGAACAGGCGACATACCGATCTGCGTTCTGAACTGAGGACATAATCATCACACAGTATTATGAAAGGTGTGATGCGTTCATGAACTATAGGACATACATGTGGACTAATGATGCAAAAAACTAATGATGCAATAATTGGTCACGGTACTATGATGTACAAAGGCGTCTTCCTTCTGCACCGGTTGACTTTGATTCTCGTGGTTAAGTTCAAAGAAACATTTTGTTCAGTTTGGTAGAACACTAAGCCTCGATTAACACTGTTTATAGGATTTAGCACCCTGAAACCGCCTGACTGCAGCCGAGCTCTTGCACAATTGTGTGTCTGTCACAGTCTTTCTCTAAGCTTTAGGCAAGGAAGTGTAAGAACAAAAACAAACCAGCAAAATTAAAAACATGAATCAAAAGTACTGGTAACATATTAATTAGAATAAAAAATGAATAATTTCTAGTCTTTCTATTAATTACTCCCATAAAAAGGGAATTTTGTTTAAAATGTACTTTTTTACCCTAATGTGTAGAAAATAATTTTTATCTCCAAATGTATCTTAATGTGCACATAAAGATACATGTGCAAGTGACTTCAGTGACTGGTACTGCTCTTCTCAGAACTTAGTGATCCAAACGAAACTCTTAGAACAGGATGTGGGAACAATCTGCCAACAACAACGATAACAATGACAATTTCAGCATGACAAAAGAAAAGTCCAAACAGCTTCAGGTTTATAGGACTGCCCTTATGGAGCTGATTCAAATCTGTCCTGACACTGCTGCCACCACCTCCCCACCCCTGAACCACCTTCACTTTTGCACTTGAAGGCAGACTGTGGTCTAATGTAAAGGATCCAGGGACTTACCTTGGTGTGTGGATGGTAGACGTCACTGAGCCGGCCCCACACAGCGCGCTAATATCTCAAACACCCCTCCTGAGCATCCACTCAGAGCTGGTGTATAGAGAAATGAGTCTGTGCTGCTGGGTTGACGGAGACGTTATCCAGCTCAGTTCACTGCTGCTCAGGGAATGAGTGAGGGAGCAGAGAGAGTGGGGGGTGGCGGGGGAGTGGGAGAAGGAGGAGGGAGAGAGAGAGAGAGAGAGAGAGAGGGAGAGAGAGACACAAACACAGAGAGAGAGAGAGAGGAGACAGATGGCAGATGATAGTTCCAGATTGTTTTTGATTACATGACTGTGAGAAGATAATTGTTGGGGATGTGTGTATTATGAAGTGTTGCGGTGAGTTGTGAGATGTGCCTCTGTTAACCTGAGGGGTCAGCATTGTACCGCGTGTGTTACAGTGAGCATCGGTGTCTGTTCACACTGTGAAGTTTCCCCAGCTGCTGAGAAGAAAGTGCAGAAAGATCTGGAAAGCTTGAAGACACGAAAACATCCTGCAGTGTAAACACCAAACTCCACTGTCGCCCTTGTCTCCCCTCTGTCCTCCAGTGCCTGGGGAGATTAACCTTCAGGGAGAGCTCGGACATCCATGTGTTTCACGTGGGGATCTGAACTGTGGCCTGGTGTCAGACTGAAATTTCATGGTGCCCAGAATCATTATCAGCCTGATTAACCACACTAATTAGCTGATGATAAGAGAAAGTGGGGGCTGCGGTGTCTTTGGCTGATGCCCACTTGCTCAGGTGGTATATATATATATATATGCTCACATGTAGCATCATCTAAATTTACAAAACAGGACCCTCACAGACATGTTTACAAGAGAAATAATAATTACATGACTGATGGGGTGCAGCACAGCAGGGAGATGAGGTTTGCAATCATTCATAATTAATTGGTAGTTTTATTTAGCAGAGAGGACCCTCTCATACATTCACTGTGTATGACGTGTGTGACTGATTTATGACAATTTTAAATTCATATTATAATTGAAGTAAACGTTATTTTACAGAGGATGTTTTCCTTGAAATCAACACTTTTATTTTTTAGAATTGCTTTGTTTTTCTTTTATCCCTTTTTCACACTCCCAGGATTCAAAACCTTTTTTTTTAGCCTTTGCCAGCTGTGCATCTCGTTCTGTGTCGCTTCTTCCGCTTTGCTATGATCCTTATCTAACTCCAGCCGAGCTGGTACACAGCTAACATACAGCTTACAGTGATGCAGATTTCGGCCTCGATATTGGATGAGTTTGATGCAGACCACCTCCTCAGTTTTACTGAAGTGTAATTATGTCAAAGTGGACAACCATATATTCGATCATTGGAGATTTATTTGCTGTTAGGCTGCGTGTGTGCCCCCAAAGAGGCCAAATACTAAGCTGTCTCAGTGATTGGTGAATCTGAAAAACAAGCATGAAAGCTTTTTAATTATGCTATTGCTGATGACTGCTATTGTACGTATTTGATGGAGAAGGCTGTTAAACTTTGCTAAAAGCCTGTAGCAGAAAATGTGTAATGTGTGCTTGAAAACTCGCAGCGAAAAGGGGGGAGTTGGCTGTTGCCGTTACAGGATGGTTGTTTGTGTATGTTGGTAAAATTATAGCAAATTGCACGGTGTAGCATAATGTGGACCAAATTCCTCCTTATTTCTAGTCAGCATAAAATATATAGTTTCCCACTTATATTGTTTTTCAGATGGATTAGCGCCTGCAGCTTGACAATAGTCGCAATCACTGCTTTACATTCTCCTTGCTAATTATGTCCTGTGTTAAATATTGTGGGATTAGTCCACAAAACCCAACCAGAGCATTTCACTTTTTAATCTGCAATGTTAACAGCCATTCTTTTTAAAATGACCTGTTTTTAAAATTGTGATTATGTGATGTGGCGATATCTTACATTTATCTGACGTCTGTCTCTCCTTTAGTCTCAGTTATATGAGGAAGGCGTGCTGGCAGCGGTGGAGATTGGATAAAAAAGCGGCATTGATTTTTTTTTTTTTTTTTTGGTAGTCGTCTCACTGCAGTCCCCGCAAACTTGGTGGCATTCGGTTACATTCATTGTCTTCTTTTGGACAGAAACAAAGACTGTGATTAACTGGTATGTTCCTCCCGCGCTGATTTACCACATGTGTTTAGCAGGCCTCAGTGAATGCACACAGGCCATTAAGCACAGCAGAGACATAAAAGCCCCAGAATGAGGTCCCACTGTTGACTAACTGGAAGGGAACAAACCTAGATCTAACCTTGTGGTCTCTGTCCCCGTCTCATAAATCAGCGTCCATTAGACCACCGCTGCCAGGTGTAATACGTTGAAATATATGTGACCACAGCGTGATTGCCTGGGTCGCTCCGGACATTTTCCCTGGCATCTTTACTCTTCATTTTACCCAGACAAAACCCAAGCGTGGCAGAGCATAATTGGTTCGGGGATAAATTCTTTGAAAAGCAGTAAAAGGAGACCATTAAAGAAAAAAAAGAGTAATCTACTCTTCAGTTCCTGCATCACAGAGAGTCTGCCTGTATTAATGTGTCTCGCTCTTTTTGAACATGTGTGTTTTGTGCGTGTGCGCACATGGCTCTACTCATCTAAATTAAGTCCGAGCAGCGACAAAGATGGAAAAAGGATGCTGCGGATGCAACGGACCTCATATTTTCACCCTCTGATTTACATTTGTGAATTTTGCCTGTAGACACTGACCAGAAATCTTTTTTTTCTTGAGATTATTTTCTCCAACAGATGCAAATCGTTCCATAAGTATTCTGAAAAACAATAACAAAGGGGATGTTTTTCTAGTTTAAAAGAGACAGCATGGAAAAAATCTAAAAATGAAAACAGAGCAACCACAAACTCACGTAATTTGTCTCATCTGCATGAAGCATTAGTATTAAATCAATGGAGGTACGAGACAAAGTATTTATACATATATTTACACTGTCCTCAACCTATAGTTAGGATGTGGTAGGTGTACTTGGTGCTCTGCTACATTTATTTGACAGTTATGTTTACTAGGTTCTATACATATAAAAATTTAAAAAAACTACCCAATTGTCGATGATGCTAAAAAATTCTACTTTCACATTAACATATTGTTATAAAAAATCAACTGATATAATGTGCAACAAATAATGCTCTAAAGGGACATTTTTTGCGTTGCAATGCAATCCAGTGATTATCAGAAATGTATTTGAAAGTTTTGCGTTTGGAACGGAGACACTTATGTTGCCAGATCCAGATGCCTGTTGGGTTTCTTTTAATCCTAACAATATCACATTAGACCATCAAATCGACAATACTCAATCCCTCTCTTTGGTCGGTGACAGGTGCAGTGACAACAAACCCCCCCGGCTGCAGGGCTTTTCCTCTGCGCTCGCTGTCCTTCAGGTTTCAGCAGCTTGGACAGCACTGTGGCAGGTCTAATTCCCCTTATCTTAATAGCATCCACCGCTATCTCAGCAGCAGTGGGGGACAATCGACCCTTTCCCTTTCTCTATCAGCAAAAACCACTTCCTTCACCAAACTCACCAACCCCCTCCACCCCCCGGCTCTCTGACTGAGAGACTCTCTGGACGGTCTTTTACTCTCTGATATTACCTCATCTTGTACTTTGTCACAATCGCACCTACTTGGAGACGCTCTCCCAGGAAGAATATTAAAAGCTTGTTGGGAGATATTGATATAACACACAACATACAATGGATGTGTACCTTGGCTTTGGGTTTTTTCGCTTTCCCTTTTTTTCCCTCCGCTTTCTCACATTCCCATCGTCATGAAAGCCACTCTGCAGCAGAGGAGTTCAGAGAGACTTTTCATCTCAGATTAAAAGAAAGAAACAGAGATAGCTGGGGCAGCAGACCGTGTGGTAATACCAAGTGGTCTTTTCAGGGCCCTCACACGGTGTGGTTTGTGTAACCACAAACTCTGGTTCCCTGGACAATTGGTCAACCTAGGATGAGTGTATTAATTATGACCACTGACGCGGGGACAGATTTGGGATGTCAGCTAGGTCCCCTGACACAGGAAGAGACAGGGTGTCAGCCAAACCCAGAGGAAGGAAAAGACAGGGTGTCACCTCTTTTAGAAATGAGGACTGAGGAAAATGTACAATATAATATGCAGGACAACACAGGAATTACACAAAACAAGAAACCGGATACATGACTAGACAGTATGTCAGGCCAAATTAAAACAGACCTATAATAATGAATGTTTCTGAAGTTAATTTTCCAATTATAACCTAAAACACCTATTTTGTTTCCCTAAAATAATGCCATCAAAATTATATTTCTTTGTTTTTTGTTTTTTTTTTGTTTAGTAGAAATGTGAATAATTGTTTTTTTTTTGTTTTTGTTTTTGTTTTTGGTGTGAATGTTATCTGTGCCTAATGAGCGATGAAGCGTTCTGGCGACAGGCAGTAATTGCTTGGAGCCCACCAGTGGGGGTGTAATTAGAGAGACAGGGAGGAGTATATGACTTCATGACTGGCACCATTTAATGATAATGGGGTGCAACTCCACACTGCTGTGGTCAACTAATCATACTGGACTGGCCTAGACAGCTCTCAGTGCAAACGAGCTGTGACCGGAATACTGAACAGCAGCTTGCCCACGCAGTTCCAAACTATTTGCACAACGGGGATCAGGCACAAGATTATCACTGTGACCCTGCACAACCTGCAACATTGTCATTAGAGCCATCACGGATGGACAGGTTTAATGTACATCAGCTAATGTCATCAAGCCTTCCTGCAGAGGATGACTGTATACTAATGTCAACAGTGTTGACACAACACTGTTACAGGCACATGTCGTCCTTGAAGAGCTATGCAGCGAAAATAAAATCAATATGTTTGAGCCACAAGTAAACATATAGTTAACAAAAAATGATGATTATTATTGCATTTATGCATCCGATTCAACAGTCTTCTCCTTTATTTTGGACACCTTACACCTTCTACCTCTTATTGTGATCCCAGTCTGACTCATGTCCTTCTTTCCATTGATTAATTCCATGACTGATGTAATTGTTTTTATCAAGACTGGATTACAAAGACTGGATTACAAAAAGTTCATACAGTACAAAAAACTCATTCCGTTTACCCCAATAGTACTTTATACATATTCACATACTTGGGTTAAAGGTGGTGTCACTAGTATTGATTCATTACACTTTTTAAAATTCCTCTAACGTGGGATCAAAACAAAGGTTTCTGAACCCAAAACAGTGATGCTATTCACAAGCATGTGCTAACTGTATGCTAACTGACAGTCATTTCAGTCACTGATGTATCTTCCTGTTTGTCTATTTGTGTATACTAAGTACATGTAGCTTCACTTCTTTTACCTGTTTCCTTAGATGTAGCTTTTGTATTTTGTATTACCTGTATCACCTGTGGTCAGGGGCGCCACCAGGAATGCGCCAGGAATTTTGGGCCCCACTCTACTAATTTGGGGGGGGCCCTGTCAGTCAGGGGTCCTTGGGATCGTCCTAACTTCCCCCCCTATACGACGCCCCTGCCTGTGGTTCCCTGTGTCTCAAACTATCTCAATACGCCCTCTATTGGTCAACATCGCCTCCCGTAGCGCAAACGTGCGACTGTCACTTTAAGAAAAATCTCAGCGGGTTACACTGCGTGACGAGGGAACGTTCGCAGCCAATCAGATCGTTGTTGTCAACGCGTTGTTATGGAGTCCGATTCAATTTGCACAAAGCCAGGAAGTTCAGCCGTTTGCATTCACCCCCAGTTGAAAGACGAGGCTTTTAACGTGGTTTAAAGTTAGTAAAGATGTCCTCCGTGTGCCCACTGGACGCTTTACGAGAGCGGAACAGAGATTTGTTGAAGCAGCTGGAGCAGCAGAGGGAGAAAGTGGAGCGTCTGCTCGGCCGCAGTCACCGCCGGAAGAGGGACAGAGAGGACGGGGCAGAGGAGGGGGGACAGACCGGAGAGGTGGTGACTCGGACCGATGGACACCGCGGTCCTTCCGGGACTGCAGTGGCTAAACCCACTGTGAGATTTGCAGGTAACAGAACCGTTCAGACCCGGCCTGCATGAAGTGTTTTTACCACGTAGCATATAGCTAGCTAAAACCAATCGCAATCGCAATGGAGGAAAATATAGTTACTAAATTATATAGAACCGAATTAACTCGTTGCCCACTGATTAGCACACGACTTTGGTCGAAGTAAGAAGTTTGGTCGATTGAGGTCGTTGAAAGCTCCGGGGAAAAAAAGAGCTCAGTTGAGTTATAATGGATTTTCATCTGCCTTTTACACCTTTAATGTTTCAGGTTCTTATTTATTTATTTATTTTTTGTTTGCTGCACCTTGTGGTGATTTTACATGTGCACTTTGACAATCAGAGGTAAATTCTTGAAACCCTGATGGAGAGATTTGTTTTTTCTGTGGCTTCATCAGATACATGCAAGAATCACGCAGGCGTCCAGCGGCCTGGTGACACACCATCTAAAACCTCCAAACATGGGGTCACATCTCCACTCACAGAGCCATCAGACCTGCTGAAACACAGCGAGAGAGACAAGTTCCTGGACACCAGGTCGCACAGCTCCAAGTCCTGTTTAGTAAAGACCAACGAAGAACATGTAAGCAAAAGAAACAGCTCCTCCAGTAAACTAGAAACTCATTGACACTGTGGTAATGTGATCTTGGTACAGTAAACAAATCAAAGATTAACAATCTCAACATGATCCACTTTCTGTTAACACAACCAGAGTATGTCTCTAAAGGTCCAATCATAATGTTGGTATCTTTTTTTTTTTATTGTAATGTTGCTCAAGCACCTCATTGTATTTCTTTGTGGACGGCTGCTGTATTTTTAATTATTAAGGAGCTTTGATTCATAACCGTTAAAGGTGAAACACACTTCACACCAGTAATTCTGTTTTACTTTTGTTTTTGGAGATTGAGGAGCAGAATCAAGTCACGTTTCCGTCTGACAAGTGTGAAGACAGACCTACATCCAACAGGCGTCACTTGCAGCCCTTACTTGGCTATGACTGGATAGCAGGTACACGTCTGTACTTGGTCTCTCTTTGTGTACATCTCTACCAAATGCATTGTCATATAACAAGTGATTTTTGTTTTTCTCGAAGGAGTTCTGGATGCGGAGGAAACCTTTATAGAGCGCTCTGACGAGTTCTTCAATGATCTGCACATTTTCCGATCGCTCCATAAAAATGAGTGTGTCCAGAACCCAAACACAGAGTACGCGATTCTTATTGGATCTCGCAACTGAATTAAATTGAGCTATGATTGATGATGGCTTTATTAAATCACTGTTAATTATGTCTTATTATCTAAAGATTTACCGAGGACAATCACTCAGGGCTGCTAACAGACAAGGATGATCCAGAAGCTAAAACAGACACTCATCACTGTAAGAGGGGTCATTTGTTTGAATAGTAATGCTACTCTTGATTCACTCTCATTTTTCTTTTCATGACAGCTAAAGTGACTCCTGTCTCTGCTTGCACGTATCATGTCCAGGTACATTCTCCTACAGGATTAACAGCAGACTGTTTCCTGTCCCTCTTCACGGCCAGGAGCGCTGTCCTGTGTGTAAAAAGCTCAAGTCCTCCCACCCTCACACTGCTGCTGACCCAGCTCTTATCAGGTAATGATGTATGCACTGCTTTTGTGAACACAGAAACAATGAATTACTGAATGGGCACCATTTGTCATTTTTAAACATATTATGACAGGACATACTTTGCCCCTGCTAGGTGAATCCAAAATGTAATTTGGATTCACATTTATAACATTCTATTTTTCAGTTTTTCGCACACGATGGCGCTAATTGTTTTATTGTAAACTGATTACATTTTTGCTCATTAAATGAGTAACCCACAATGAAAAGTGGTCTTATATTTTTTCACGCTTTCATTAAAACATTTACTTTTCTTATTAAGGGTCAGCCTCCCACGTTCCACCCTCTTGCCTCCTTACAAGTACAAAGCACACCGGCGATGCAGCTTTGACCCCTCTGATAGTGTAGGGCTGCCATCGGTAAGTAGGTGTTTAAACATGAATGCAGACTGTGCTAATTATGACAGACTTTCTAACAAATGCCTAAGTTGTTAAAGTTTTAGGTCAAAGGTCAACTTCACTGTGATGTTTGAGATTGTATTGGTCTGTAAAGAAACTTATTTCTGGCCATTATTTAACACACAACTTAGGATCACGAGCTAGGGGACATGGTGAGTGTATTACTTGCAACTTGACCGCTGCAAGGATGTAATAAATCTCTTCACTATTTTCCAGCACTGCCTCTCAGGCTGGTCACACACAGGTCAGAGCATCCTGTCCCCACCCAGCAGCCTTGACTTGCGTAGCAGTCTGAATACAAAAAACTCTGCACTGGTGCAGAGCAAACTGGAGGTGAGACACTGCCAGCTTACTACTGTATCTCAAATTCAAAATGGTATGATGTAAAAAATGGCTCAACTTCTCCATTAATGGTTATATTCTTTTTCAGGATTTCTCTTTGCCCAAACCGCATGCTGACCAGCTCTCTGACCACATATTAAATGTTTCTAAGTTGGCACGTCACAAGTTTGAACACTTCTCACCAAAGAAATCTGGGAAGCAGATCTTACCCTCTGTGCTGACAAATCAAGTTTTTTTTTAAACATCACATATCCTGTGAGGCATTTGACACCACCGACCAAGATAATTTAACACTTTTCTGTTTTCAGTCACTGTATTTCTATTTTAATAATGTACCAATGTCATGTGAAGCCATATAAATAGACTTGGTTTTCAAATAAACAAAAAATGGTTTTAAATGCAATGGTATGCATTGCAAAACAGGATACGTAGCATTTTCTGTACTTACATTTATTTTTGTCTGAACAGATTAAGCTTCATATGTGACCATCAGCAGTCTTATTGTGGTGGAACAAGATGTCATGCTATGCTATATTTTCAAGCAAAAAAAACATTCAATATATGTAGAGAAATATACAGCAAAGAGACATTGACGTTTGTTGGTTACTTGGTTGACACATACTTCTGTTTTTAACTTCCTTTGACACTTCCTCGTACTATGAACACTGTAGAAACAAAAGTATATACAGTACAGATTTTACTTTTCAGAGGAAACCACAGCCAACTACCTAGCTTTAATGTCATAACTGTAGACATCCCACCTAGTACAATACTTTTTCCAGTTTTTGTCTTACATGCTAATGTGAATGAAGACGATTGATTGTAAACCAAATGAAACAATGTGTATTCAATGAAAACTGACAAATGAATTTTCATTTTCCTTTTCTGTCTTTAACTGTGTGTTTGTTGTGATTTTAAACTGTCAACTAAATGACTAAATGTCATAAAAGTCAGGAAAAATTAAACAAATGTTGAACAAATGTCTATGCAGTAATTTAAAAAATACTACCTTTAATGCTATTCTTTTGGAAATTACTCAGCAGTAAAGTACAGGAGAAGTACAGTGCACCAACCCACTGACACCTATCTGTCTGTCTCTTTGTCTCTGTCTGTCTGTCTGTCTGTCTATACACATACTACATACATAACATACACATGTATGTTTATATATACACATATGTCTCTATATATTTCAAATCCACTTAAACCATGCGTGCATGACTTTAATGTAAGAAATAATTTAATACAAAAAGGCTCACATTGTTAAGACAGAGGTACACTGAGGATGTGGGAGGGGAAACTTTGAAATGAAATGTCAGCAACACATGAAGGAACCGACAAAGTGAGGCGCTTGAGCATTTGTACTGTGGTGTTGTTATGAGAGGAAAACATTAGACTAGAGTAGAGAAAGTTGCTGTGGCTAAAATGGCCTTTCTCAGTTACACTTAAGAAATGCCAGCTACTAACAGTCACAGAGAGACGTGACCCGCGTTTGTGCGTAGAATGTGATTTCTGCAATCCCCGATTCAAGATACAGCTTAGAAATTAGCAGCATGTTCTGGATTAAAATCTACAATATTACAGATATAAAGTTGGTTACCATGCGTACATTTATATCAAGCTGAGCTTGAAGAGGCATAGGGGGAGCATTATGGAGAGTAAACACATTTTCCCACATGCTTTTATTTTGCTAAGATAACGATCAGTCACTGAGCGGCATCATATCTGGAACTCCAGTGGTAAGACTACTGACAAAACAAATGGGATGGTTTACTAGGACACTTGTTGTTAATGTTATTGGATCCACCTTTATGGCAAGTGAAAAAACTCATGCTGTCTGTTGGCTTCGCTTGTGATGATCCCTATATTAGCCATGTCCTATTGCAGGAATTTCACATTACATTATTATAGCCAAGACATTTCACAATGGGTAGCGATTACATTGTATACAATTATTTTCACAATTTATGTAACAGATATACGTCATACTTCAAGTTCTTTCCCTCCTCTGAACTTCGTCAAGCCTCATAATAGTGATTCACATCAGATTGGTGAAAAGGGGTAGAGCCAGTCTGTCTGCCTGTCTGCTCATTTCCTTCCTACCAACACCAAACTCCGGTCAAGGAAATGAACAGCACAGCTCACTCACTGGTAGCTGTTTCCTCTCTACTCTAAGAATTTCTTTAGAGAAGCGATGAAGAACATTTTTGTACTACGGGTTCTGTTGAGTGTCCAAATAGCAAAGGTAAGCTTTGTGCCTGTATGTATGTCTGTCAGTCAGTTGTACCTTTGCACTGTTTATCTGGAATTCCGGAAGGGAATGAATTGTTAGTTTAAGTTTCACTGAGTTGAATCATTTCCAAGGAATGTGAAGTGAAAGGTATCAGGGTACTTTCAGAATAGGTATTTGAAAACTAGCCAGTGGATTGTTATAGCAATGTATTGATCTTAAACATAATATAACATGTTTTTTTTAATCTGTCTAACTAACAGGCAATAAAAGTAAGTTTGTCACCTGTTTTAAAACGCTCCCGACATTCTTCTGTGTCAGTGAGTGCCAGAGTGTGAACATGATACCTGGCAGTGGAGTCATGCTATGGAGATCTAACGGATAGTGGGGTACTGTGGGGAAATAGTGATGAATATTTACTTTTGGTGTCCAGAATCTGAATAGAATAAATATCTCACAGATAAGACACCTGCTTATGAAATGATATGAAACTGTATTTTGTGTCTGTGCGTTTCTTTTAAAAATAAGTTATAGTCACAAATGCACTCAGGTTTAAAAGGGAAAAAAAGGATGTACTTTTGGATAAGCTGTAATTAATAATCAGATGCTTTCAAAAGGTTTGTCTCTATCCTTACTTCCAGCACTACTGGGGGTCACACCACAGACAAAGTCTGTACTTAAGATCAGAGGGCTTCTATGTTGACGCCTCTGTTTCCTGTTGTACGAGAAATACGCCGCTGCTGTCAGCAAATTCGTACTTTTGCTTGTCATCGGAGGGGATACTGTGGTGACACAGTTTGCACAAGAGACGTGCATGAACAGCTACTGTGCAGTTGGCCTCTTACGCACACCTAGCGGTGGTTGCTGCATTTAGGATTTTCCAGTAAATGGGGAAATGAGACTGTGCCAAGTTTATAAGGATGCATGAGTGCCAAAATGCACCTCCTCCTAATTCAAAACAATGGCCTCCTGTTTGACCACGTCTGCGGCTGAGGCCAGGTGAATCATCACATGGAAAAAATTAGCAGTGGTGTAGGTGCTTAGTTAAAACTTAGAGCTGTCAAATCAGCCTGTATCTGCTTTTAGCGACTGACTCACGTGTTGCATGACTATCTTTATGAACTGATGAAGGTGCATTGACATGTATCTCCCTGATACACGTCAAAATACAGACATGATGTGTGTGTGTGTGTGTGTGTGTGTGTGTGTGTGTGTGTGTGTGTGTGTGTGTGTTTATCGCAGTGGGTTACAAGAAAAGACCCACAGTGTTCCTGAGACTAGCCTATATTAAGTATCATCTCACTTTCTCTAGGTGTGCACTCAGCCCTATAAGACAGACTCGGATGGAAACTGTCGCAACTCAACAACAGAGTACCTGTTAGAAAACTCGAACCTGTGCTGCAAGAAATGCCCCCCTGGTACGTACTGTGCCTTAAACACAGCAAACACTGTAACCCCAAACTTTAATTTAAAATGTGTAGGCTGTGCCAAAAGACATAGCTATGTACAAAAAAGACTCTGGTATTAAAAGGTTGGGTGGAGAGGTGTGAAAGAACATACATAACACCTACTCCATGTAAACACATTGATCGCACTGTATGTGTCATTTTTACACCCAACTAAACATGGAACATGGTTTCTAGTATGCAGTCTTTTTTAAATGTAAAATATTTGTTTTTCTTTTGATCAATACATCAGATGATATTTCCATAGATAGATAGATCCAAATTACTTGAATTACAACCAGTGCTAGATTTAGGAGAAATATTATCATTTTTCTGTATTTAAAATAACAACTGTTACAGACAGGTTTTTTTTTCAGCTGAGGTCAGTTGATAAAATAGTTTGATCCACGAGTTGGTTGTATTTTAAATATGATATATGGAAGGATGTAACGTCAGTCTGGATGTTTTTATAAAATCCTATTCATACTCTGCTGACACCTGTGAGATTTCACAATTTAGTAAAGCAAGGAAAAGTTTTTAGTTTTCCTGCTTTTACTGACCTTTACTTTTGTAGATTTAGTTTAAAGGTCCTACTGTGGCAAATTTGGCAAAACAAGCATCTACTGTGACACTTGTAGTTTGGGTGTGGCGATGAATGCAGCTTAGGTTGTAGCTAATGAAGAGCAGGAATGCAAACGCATTTTTAGATTGTTTGTACAATACATGGTCTCAGTGTGAATTTCCAAGGAAGCTTTTCATCAGTCCTTTCCACTATAAAACTTCCTCGTAACTGTGTTAAGATTCATGCTGTACAAAATATTGATGGGCTGAAGCAATAACTGATCATCCACTTTTTCTATTATGAAGGGAGTGAGGGTAGCAGTGGATGTTGATCTGAATGCCTTTTCGCTGTATAGTGTGTGTGTGTAAATAAGAATAATTGTGTAAAAAATGCTTGTAAATAAACAAAATCTTGAAAATAGGAAAGTCACTAAACATGTGAACCAGTTTTCTCTGTCATACACCGACTACTATATCTTACCATTTTCATTTTCACTGTAATTTATAATTCTGATGCAGGCAATCAATTGAAGATAACAAAGATGCACTGTGATGCACTGACTAATGTGCAGTCATGACAATTAATTGTTCTGTACATTATTACAGGACAACGACTTATACAAGAGTGCTCTGAAACAGCTGACAGTGTGTGTAAACAGTGTGATGAAGGGCAGTACATGGAGGCCTGGAACTATGCTAAAAACTGCTTCTCCTGCAACAAATGCAAATCAAGTCAGTAGCCGCACTTTAAATGTTGCAGATTTTACTTTATCATTTCTTCTCCTCCTCCTCCTCCTCCTCCTCGTCCATCTTCTTCTCATTATTATTATTATTATTATTATTATCTTATTTTAAACTTTAAAAACACATGCTTGAGCAAGATTCTTTATATAAACAGCAAAAGGTCTGCAGTATGCCCAAAAATGCTCCCCTACCACAAGAACCACTTGTATATGCCAGCCTGGGAAGTACTGCATTATGGATTTTTCTGACCCGTACTGCACAGCATGTACAAAGTACAGTGGATGCAAAGCTGGATATGGAGTGTCTATGTCAGGTACAGTACTTGCTATTTTAATAGCCAATGTTAAAATGAAAAAATGATGTTAAAATTTAAGTGCCATTGGTTTATGTGTTGCTGTTAGGGACGGCAAACTCCAACGTGAAGTGTGAACAGTGCCCTGATGGAACGTTCTCTGCCACATACTCCCACACTGACCCCTGTCGGCCTCACACAAAGTGGGTGAATTAAGGTCACATGTTGTGTGCAGCTGTAAGAAATTCAAACCCTTGACCTCTTTCTCTGTGATTTCTACAGGTGTCATGGGAAGGTTGTTAGAAAAGGCAACGGTACGTCAGACACTGTGTGTGAACCTGAGGCTGTTAAATCCGTGCCGCTTCAAAACGCAACAAAAGGGTATCACACTTACACTGTGTTAACAACCACAAGTACAATTAGGAGCACAGTCTTAGTAATGTCCGACTCCACACTGTCTGTCGAGCCATCTGTTTCAACAGAGGGACTCCACCATTCAGCAAACAGCCTACCATCCAACTCTGAAGTATCGTACTCTAAACTGGGTATGATAAAATATTTGGTTTTCTAAGCAGTTATCTTGGGAAAGCTGTAAAATCAATTCACGTTAAAATATTTCTCTTGTCCTATCTTGTTGTGTCTGTTTGTATCTGTTTGTTTTGTATCTTTGTGTTAGCTATCATTGTCGGAGTCACTGGAATTATCTTGCTTGTCATCACTGTCATTCTGGTATACCTTTTTAAAACAGTCTGGAAAAAAGGTGACTATATCCTAATATAGCGAAGCTATGATTATATCTACATAATATTAATTATAACATTTTTGTGTTCATTTGGGTTTTTTTGTGAAGATGCAGCAAGATTTCCTCATAAAGTAGATGCAAATGGAAACTGTGAGAAAGATCATAAAGTGAGTCCTCTCTGAGACAGAATATTGCAATTCATGACAACAGCTCTGCCACGAACGTTTAGTTTTTGTTTGACACTGTCACATATAAGTACATTGAAGTTCATGATTATTGCTGTGACTGTAGTGAAGGGTGGTTTTGTTATGGACCACGTTTATGAGATAAAAATATATTATGAAATATAATCGAAAGAAATCTTTAAAGAACACAATGTTAAAATGTAGCAGTAAGAGTAGACTATGGCAGAACAGCTGTTCTGGACTGCATTACAGTATTGAAAAGGCTATTGACTGATTTCTTGATTTCTTTTCTGCAGCATATCAATCAGGATTATTTGGGGGAAACTCGGCTGACTTCCTTCACAGTTAACTCAGCAGAACAACAATATCTTCTGGAGAAAAGAGTGCCTTGCAGTGACTACAATCAGTCAAGTAACAGTGCTGAAACATTAACTAGAGCAGATGACAGCGTCAGCCACGGGTCCAGCGGCCTTTTGCCATCCACTGTAGCTTTTAACAATTCATCCTTTTCATTGTCAGAGCCCATGACTTTAATGTCTAACCCAGAACTTGTCACACCTCTACCCAGCGGACCCTCACAGTCATCCTCTCAGTCCTCCTCTCAGCCTACCAGTCCGCAGATAATCAGCCCCGTAACAACCAGTCCTCATGTTAACGTTAACATCACTTTCCACATAGGAAATGGGACTTGTGGAACACCATCTGTCATGCCCTCGGACTTGACAGAATCAGACTATAACCTACCCTTCGGAGAGGAAGAGGAGTCCTTTAGCATTCCACAGCAAGAAGATGGCAAACAGTCGCTAATCTCAGTGCAGGATAGTGCAGAGCATATGGACTCACCTGTATAAAAGGTGTCTTGCATGGACTAGCATTGACCTTTATTGTGATACCATATTAAAATCTGTCTCTCTGTGTGTATATATGTACATACAAAATACTGTAAATAAAGATGTGAATATCTGTTAATGGTGTAGTGTACATGTTTGTAGAAATATCCAGATTTTTGTTTGTCTTATTAAAGTAAAAGTACATATGTGTTTGCAGCATCACCAAACGTTTTTTATGATTATTATTTTATGGCGCAATTGTATTCAATAAAAATCACTGATTGTTGCAATTTATTGTTGTGGGTGATACAGTAGATCTCAGTTTCACAGCTAAAGTTAAATGACACTGTAGTTCTAGTAAAAGTGCATTTTATTTTCATCATATGTTTTGTTGACAAATGTACTGGAGTAAAATGTAAAATATTATATAAAATAATATTATAAAAATATAATAATGTAATACGAAATACAGTATAGTGCAGTATTTAAGTACCACCTGGACTGGAAACACTGATGCGTTTTCTGTGGATTCTCCTGGCACCTGCTGGTTGAGGGTAGACAGTGCAGCCGCTACAACCTCTCGTTAGACTCATAAAACCATGTCATTGAACAGTGACAGTCCACTTTAAAGACACTCTTTCACTCATATTTAATACTCTTTCTCATACGGGTTTAGTTACTGGTCCCGTCTGTTTTATTTTGGTGTGCTGGTTTGTGATTAATGGGCTTATCGGCGATGCTAATGGGGAAGTTTGAGCCACTTCCTTCTTGGGGGGGCATACGATATGTGTTTTGTTTATTTGCACTTTATATTTCCTCACCAAGATATTTTAAACTCCAAATTACACACATACTGACATATTGCTTTTAAATATACACACTGATGAACAACATACAGTCATTTTCTAATCATTGTGTTTGATACGGACCCCCCTGCGCTTCCGTGCCGTTGGTTCCGTCTGTTGCCGCTGTGTGTTGCTCCTCTTCCTGATAAAGAGTCGCACTGGAGCCGCTGGTGTCGCTGCGCTGCTTCCGGTGAGTTGAGCGTTTACGTCTCTCTTTTTTTTTTTTAAACCAAATTCACTAGTTGTTAACTGTCATATTTACATTCCTTCACCTTTCACATGCCCCCCACGAACAAACCCATTCACGATGTAGCTTGTTAAGTTAGTGTTTTGCCCCCCTTTGTGTTTTATGTGTTGTGTGTATTGTGTGTGTACGTGTGTTCCTCTGCCCCCTCTCATCCTCCATCTGTGGCTGGAGATGTCGTGGTCCTGCTCGGTCATGTTTACAAATCGAGGTCGCATGTGAAAGACACATATGATATGCGACAGCACTTGCGGTATGTAGGCAGAGTGGTTTTATGGGGCAGGCTGTTGAAAGCCTTATGGGGACATTTAAAAGGAAGCTTCTTAACAGCGGGGAGGGAGGGCGACAGGAGCGGAGGTAACACCGCTGCAGGTGTTTCCCTGTTTGCCTGTGGGCTGGAGCAGACAGTCAGTCCGTGGAAGTAAACCCTCCACACCGAGAGTGCACCGCGATGTGGCTCAGCGAAAAAGTTGAAGTTGCGGTTGTGTTGTTATTAATTGATTGTTGAACGACGTGGGACATGGCTGCAGTTTTTTGTTGTTGTTGTTGTTGCCATAATTAGTTTGTGCACAACTGCTTTTAATTATGGCTGCATTTATTACTTCAAATAAAATATCAAATTTGTTGTTCTCTTTATTTGGTCAGAAATGATGGAATATGGATTTTCAATAATTCGTTTTTGTCTATAAAGATATTCAATATGTAATAAGAGTAGTCCAATAAAACAATAAATATTTGTATTTAATAAGATGTCAACAGTGTTTTACATTAGAGTTATTTGAAATTGTGAACTGCCCATAAGGCAATGTTTTCTCTTAAACATATTAGACCATGCAGTAGGTACTTAGCTTCCGTAATAAAATATTATTGGAGTCTTATCATTGTTATTTATCATCTTTCAACAGATACAATGGAAGTGTAATCTGAAGATCTTGATTGGTGAATGGCAGTAAACCACTCAAGTGAAGATTAAACCAAGTACACCCTGCAGTTCCAGAACATTGTCCTTTTAAATGCCGCTCAGTCTTCATCTGTGCAAATGGCTTGCTGTCTGAAGGACGAGCTCCTCTGTTCCATCTGCCTCAGCATCTATCAGGACCCGGTCAGCTTTGGCTGCGAGCACTACTTCTGCAGGAAGTGCATTACAGAGCACTGGAGCAGACAGGAGCCTCACGGCACCAGAGACTGTCCCGAGTGCCGGAGGACCTTCGCCGATCCTCTCCTCTCCCCGAGTCTCAAGCTGTCGAACATTGTTGAGCGCTACACGGCCTTCCCACTGGACGCCATTCTCAACGCTCAAAGGAGCTCCTATCCCTGTAAGGACCACGAGAAGGTCAAGCTCTTCTGCCTCACTGACAAAAGTCTTGTGTGCT
This sequence comes from Trinectes maculatus, assembly GCA_016785345.1. Lineage (NCBI taxonomy): Eukaryota > Metazoa > Chordata > Actinopteri > Pleuronectiformes > Achiridae > Trinectes > Trinectes maculatus. The sequence goes on from JAFBJQ010003254.1 coordinate 100,737, forward strand.
TCTTCTGCGACGAGCCAGCACTACACGAGCAGCACCAAGTGACAACTATCGACGAGGCCTTCGAGGAGATACAGGTCAGCTGCAGCACATACACTCTGTGACAGCTCATTAGAAGGGTGGGCAGCGTTTTCATATAACCCATCAGCAGTCTGCACCACACTCATGCAGCTGCACTCAGTCATCCTCTGGGAGCTGCCCAAGCATTTCAGCCTCAGTCTATTTTATTGCCCCAGAGCAGCTTCACAGAAGCAGTTTCGGAAATTGCACAGGTACTGCAGGTAACCCCTTTAATTTTCACTCTCAGGTGGTGTCCCTCTAAACCTAGGGTAATTATACCTTTCTTTTATATTTCCTTCTGTAGTTGATGTAAGTGACAAAATTAGAAATTCTGGAAAGATTTTAGCAAAATTACAATATCACATATCAAAGCGAAAGTGGAAAAACTAAAAGATAAAAATTAAATAAACAAAAAACTTAAAAACTAATAGAATTTTACATTTATCAGATTTTGCAGAAATAAGGGAGAAAAATGTGCAGAAAACCTTCTCATGGCAGTGCCTTCGATTAAATGACCTCCCTTATGCATCCAATGTTAATGTGTCACATGTATCTACACTCAGTCATATTTCCACATTGGCAGGGCTTGTTCAGTGTTTTCCCTCCCCTACCCATTTAGATAATTCTGTTCCCACAGACAAAATCCAGTAATCATGAAACAGAGCTCCTTATCCTGTTCCTTCTGTACCCCAGTGTGCATAGCAACACATTCCAGCCTGATGTTACATAGCCACTCTCATTTCATGAAGATATCCAGAGCTCCTTTATGTGAGGTGAAGTCATTTGATTTCCAGTTCTTTTGGCAGACTATATGCTACCATTGTAAGCTGTCAAACAACAGAACAAAATATTGATTGTTCTACAGTTATGAGACGTTTATAATTCCTCACTGCAGCGTAGACAACAACATGATTTTTCCCTTTGGTTTCAAAAACCATATCAGTGTTAAGGCCACAGTCTTTGATTGTTCATTACACTGGCTCCTTGGACTCTGCTGAAAGTACAGCAAGCTCTCTCTGCACTTAATGCTCAGACACAGTGAGCAGCTTATGCAACCTGCAGCTGAATAATAATCTCCATCTGATGAAGAAACAGGGAGTCATTTGTTTTTAATTTATCAAATATATATTAACTGTATTATTTTGTGAATTGCCCTGTTTTTAATGGCCAAAATGCACTCGTATAATTTTCAATATCTTGACTATATAACATATGTCTACAGTGAGAATGCCTTCAACAGCCAGTGACATCTAACCAGAAGTCAACCAAAAAGCTGACAGACCAGAGCTACCATTGTAGCCTTCTGTGTACTGCATTAACTATAATCATGTGAAGACCAGTGCTGTCCTCCCTAACTTCCAATCAGGCTTTGTGCTGAAAGCCTGAGAAAGGTCAAAACTGTGTAATCTTGGAGCACATGTAATTAGACCCAGCACAAGATGTTTTCTTTTTTTCTTGGATACCAACTAGTTCCTCTGTTTGGAGCTCTATTCAAGGCGGAGGTCTGGCATTTTGTATGCCGGCAGGAACTGGAGGCTTCCCAGATTCACAATACTGAGAGTGTGAGTACACAGAGGCCCTGTAGCAAACAACCATGTCTCATGATGAGCTTGGCGTACTTGCCATTTTGGATCAAGTGGGGTGGTTTGTAACGAAACATCTTCTCCATACCATACATATACAGACATTGCAATGCAAAGCAATGCATCAAAGGGTCTAAGCGTTTTTTTCAGTCGCATTCATTCATGACCACAATGTAAATTTATGTTTGCGATTTTGTCAACAGGAAATGTAAACTGCATTCCTTGACTTAACTTGTTGTTGGACTTAACCCTTGAAAGTGAAACCATGCACCATTAGTTAGTTAGTTAGTTTCATTATTATTATTCTCTCTGGGAAGCAGACAGAAAGAAGCTGTGTCAAATAAAAAAGCAGACAATAACTTCACTTCTGGCAAAAATGTCACTTTGAACGCAAGGCTTCTTATTACTTATCTAGCGTCCCCAAACAACATGGTGAGGCTGTGTTATAGTACTGCAGCAATCAGCTCCTGCGTTACAAATATCTGGACCAGAGAAGAACATGTTGTGCCAGGTTGGTGGCCTCTTTTAGACTGAACCTTTAGAGTTTTTGAAGGGTGGGAAAGGTGGTAGATGAGAGGATAAGCATTTAATAGGTTGAGAGCCAAAGCTTCTCCTCTTTGTGTTGGATTGTTTGACAATCCATATCGAGAAGAGCAAGATGTCACATGACACAGGCTTCATCATCTTGTTGTTGTCGGCCAGCTTTCTTCAGACAGCAGAACCTTGACGATCAGAACGTTTCACAATTGCAGCTACAAGGATGATAAAATCCAGCTGACACCAAGAGTAAACACTCGGACACAACCCAGAGCCACTGCAGTTCCTTTGGCCCCACATGCAATCAGGTGCTCTAGGACAGTAAGTACATACTATAACGATGAGCTTAAATTTGACAAAAGCTTTGACTCACTGTTACCACACATTGTATGAAAAGCTTTAGATTGCCACAAGTTTTAGAACGTTTGTCACGTTTGTTATGTAATGCCACAACAGGTTTACCTCCTTGTTGACAACACAGATTGTACAGGCTGATACAGTGCTTGGCCGGCCAGTGTCCACTGATGAGTGCAGCCATTGGTTGGTCTGTGGCAGGCTATAATCTACTTAGCCCGGCATGTCACTCCACTAACCTCAGGCCATGAGTCTGTTACTATGTGGAGAGCTTTACCTCCCGCTTTCCTCTGTTAACGCTCCTTGTGGCCAAATCTGTACGCACACAAATACATCATCATCCAGACATTACAGGGTGACACACACCTCTGGCAAACACTCACCCAACACAAAACTGCTTGCTTGTGCATATTTCTCAACACGAAGGACATATAGGGTTGGATTGAGGAGGATTTGTCTGTGGCTCTGCTGTTGAGGGACTGGAGACTTTAACTAATGCATTCAGATTCTGGGGGGTTTTATTCTGTCAGTGTTATTGAATCCCATTAAATACCAATGTAAACCTAATGTACAAGAGCAGGAATCCCTCATAATGCAAAATGATCCTAAAATGTTTGGAAACTAAAGCATTAAACAAGGCCACGATCAATGCCACAAATAAATCTCGGTTCTGTCCTATGATTGAAAACTGTTTGAACTCAATAAATGAGGTGCCCCATTTGTGACGATCAAGACAATTGTTGGGTGGTGGAACCACAGTACCGCAGGGCCAGACACCTACTTTCTGCTTGCTACTTGCCCATAGGGATGCCTTTGCACTCTTCTTGACAGCAGTGCAAGACCAGATAAGAAAGGACATAAGACTCCTGCTCCTGGCTATCCATGCATATTTAGGGACTTAACTTTTTTAGTAGCAACAGGTAGCTGTATAGTCGACTAAAACCCATGCAGCTGCAGAAGAATTAAATGGTTCCTGTTGCCACCCACCATTAACACCTAGTTGTTTCTCCCTTATCAGACCACAAGCATGGGATTAATCATGAAAATATAATAGCGTATTTTTTGTTTGCCTTTGCAGTCATGCAGTGTGCCGTTTTGAACAGAGAGAATGAACATAGCAGCGTTTGAAGTGTTCCTCAGATGGTTGTAAAACAGGGGCTGTCTTTCACTCTTCAAGAGAGAGAGAGCTTTCTCCGAGTCTGCCATCACCAGGCATGGCCGTGCTGCTGCAGTAATGAGTCAGGCAATTTCAAGGGCACCCACGGCTGCCATCTCCCCTGTGGCTTGCCTCAGTCTGCTCTCCTTTCCTGTAGCAGCTCCATTTCTTGTTTTCTCTCTCCCTCTCTTGTGCCATTTTCTCTCTCAGTAATCTTCCCCTCATTTCTGAGGTATGTGCTTTATTCAATGCCTCAGATCTTGTTTGTCCAATGTGGCAGTCAATCAGGGTGGTGTTCATCAGGAAATGTGGCCATGGGGAAATGACACAACAGTTGTGTTCCATTTGAGTGGTGGTAGCATAATACCGCGCTTATTACCACCGATGGTTGGGGCTTGGACATGCATGCTTAAACGATTCTGTTGGAAAATGAGCAGATAAACATCTACATTGATAAGAGAAAGAAGAGGTACTCCTGTTGGTGCAGCCATCGCACAGAACATTTTGTCTTGGCTGCATGATTACGCTGGCTCGCACTTAAGGGAAGCGAGACAGATGTCCATACATCTGCTGTGTATTAGAAATGTATGTTGGCCTTCTGCACCGATAATTTGGATTTGCGATTTGCCATCTGTTTTCTAACGCTAACCGTAAGTAAAAATGTCTAGTTTTATACAGTAAGGCTAACATGATTGTAAAATCCTCTTAAGAACCCTGTTTATCTTAACTAGTGTTTCATCCCAAAGCATAGATAATAGAAACATTGATAGATAGAAATGTCTCATACCGCCGTAGGTATATGTTTTACTGAAGTTGTTGTTTGTTGTGTTCATTTTTCAGTCCATTATGAAGAATAGTGCCTTCCAGTAGTATCGAAGAAAAAGTGAGTGACGCTAAAATTACAAAATGACAAATATCAGGAGCAAAGCATACCCTACAGACAGTATTTATGGTTGGAATTAATTTTCTAATCAATATAAGCTTTAGATTGTCTCCCTAGCCCTTATGTTTGCAGAGATATCTTTGAAAACCAGAAAATGTTTCTGGTTTCTGGATCGTATTTTTTAAATCTTGACCTTTTGACTAATAAACTCCAAAATTTAATCATCTAGATATAATCTCAAAGTAATGTGCTGGAAATATGTGGGTTGTTGGGTTATTTTGTACACACAGAGACAGACAAATTGACATCATACTCTACAAATGTATGAAATTTGGAGAAGAAAGCAGTTGCATTAAACAGTGATACTGCAAGAAATGCAATGGCAAACAAGTAGAACCTCATCAGCATGGTTAGAGCTAAAGCTAATGCTATCAAATAGAACAGCCCTGCAATAAATCCACGTTTGATGAAGATTATCATGAACCACAGTGTACAAAAATGACCTTATTATTAAATCAACACTCCTACATCTCTGTGAGTACAAATCACTCTGACTCTTATGTTTCTCTTTCTTCTTCACATGTATTGCAAAAGTTTTGTTTTCTGTGGAAATACACAAACTCTCCAATGTGACTGTATCCTGGTGATTCACTATAACTGAATGCATTGTACCTTTTGTATGACATCAATAGTTGATGTCACGGGAGTGCTGTGTACAAGCTGTAACTGGTCTGGTAGGGCAGAGACAGAGAGGAGGGATCAGTGGCGAGGAGACATTTACTGGTCATCGAAGTACATGAAAGGGGAAGTGCTGTCCTGAAAGTTTTGAGGCTGAAAGCGAGGGTTACTGCTGAGCCTTTGCCTCCTTAATGTGCGGATCAGCAGGGAGAGCGTCTTGCATGCCAGTGACACTGCTATAAAAGATCACATTAAATAATAAAAAAAAAAGACCTAGGCAGTGAAAGGTGTATAGATGGTTGCTCTTTTAGAGGGAGAATTATCCTTTAATAAGTGATGAATGTGGAATGAATGGTTTAAGAAGCTTTTAGGAGACAATCTTGGTAAATGTTAGAAAATCCATGTGTGGGGAGGGATCGCAGTGCGCAGCAGTTAAAATCCACTCTTCTCTGCCTTTTAGTTTTGTCCGTGTCAGTTTGAATTTGGGTAGATGTGAAAGTGCTGTTACCCATCACTGCAGCCTGCACACTGAGCCCAGCATTGCTTGATTAGCTTGGGAATTAACACAGATTACAGGCCATTGTTCTCAGGGGGTCTTTGTAGGGCAGCACTGGGCCATAATCTCCTGTAATTCCCTGTGTCCATGATTTGCTGTAGATGATTTAATTAGACTTGCTGCTGATAGGAGCCCTCATTTACAACTTCCAATCAGCCAGACTGGGATCTGACCTCTTTTTCAGCTGTGCTGAGAGACAAACCTGGGAGCTTGAAGATGTTTACATATGAAATGCCAGTTGTATTTTAATGAGAGGCTCATACTGTACTTCTGTTAACCTAACAACCAGTGGTTCTCCCCACAGCCCAGGTGCCACAGGAACAAGCAGAAGTTCAGGGAAAACACTCACATGCTCAATCTCAGACTTATTTTATCTGTGGCATTAGGGATATTGTGTCAAATAAAGCCACAGTTTGTAACAAACAAACAAAAAACCCAATATGCAATTATCAGAAGCTGAGAGAAAAAGAGTAGTAAATAGTAAATTGTTAAATTACACCTTTCTTTAATTATCTACTAATTAGAACACTATGTGAATAAAAATAAATAAAACATACAGTCTTAAGCTCTAGATGATTGGTTTAGTGACTTGATTTAGTCCATAGAATAAGTCATATATCCATTAACAGCTGTCATAACACCTAAATTGCTTGTTAATGTGATGCATGGCCATTTTATATTTGTCTGGTCACGTAGACTTAGAGCTTTTTTATTTCCCATAATGCACTTAGTGTCCAGGGTCAGGCTAATCTGTGAGGAGCAGCCAGCTGTATTATCTGTCCTCACCCCAGCTCCCTCACTCATCAGGTCTCTTGGTACAGCAGCTGTTTACGGTTGAGGTATTTAGCAGTGGTTCTTATCCACTGTGACTCAAACCTGCAGCTGTAAAGCAAATTCCTTCCACAATAAAAGTGTAAAGCTGCTTCATAGTTAAGAGGGCTGTATGTGTATAAACTTACTGTAATTAGGTGTAAAACAGACATTGTGTGTTCTGACCTTAACCATAGTCTCTTTATTTTATATTTTATAGTTATAGAGGTCTGAAGGAGACCCGTATGGGTTAAAGGTTGCCAAAACTGTACAAACATACATAAATCGTAAACAAATTTATTTTTCTTCTCCATGCATTAACAGTGCCTGAAATAAGTTGTTGATCAAGGCTAGAATATGCAGAAAATTGTCAGGGAGTTTAACCTGCAGAACTGACTGGAAACAATACTTAGAATTCATAGAACTCTATTGCCAGTTCCTAACAGTCTTTTATTTAACAGTGGGACTTGACAAAAAGCCTTCATCCTAAATATTTATTTGACGTCAGAAGACCGGGTGAAAGAGAGGCAGACACAAACTGTATTTGGTCAGAAAGAGCTGCGGGCGAGTTGTTGATATCTGGCCTGCGTAGTGTATTAACACAACAGCGACAGCAGAATAGCTTCCAGCTGCACCCGCACTGTTGAGACAAGGTAGAAGTAAACAAATCTGTTTGTTGTCCTTGACATGCAACATTGTCAGCCCCCCCCCCCCCCCCCCCCCCCCCCCCCCCCCCCCCCCCCCCCCATAAGGTGATTTGTTCTGCTGAAAACATGCTACATGGTTTTATATTAACCACACGCTCAGTGTCAGAGGTTTGAATAATCCTGGGAAAAGATGACACAAGCTTGTATTTGGTTGTGGTGAAAATCTGCTGGTAGACCGACGTATCCAAGGGTCATTTTCTCTGTTTACTCAGTGAGTCCACAACATGAAGTCAGAAAAAAAGATTTTTTATAGTTTTTATAGGAGTTGCAGTCCAGAGACACGTAGTTAAGCCTTCATTTTGTGTTTCGTTTCTGTGGGGCAAGGTAGAGCTTCTAAATATAGCTGCATAAACCAGTCTGACTAATGGCCCCTTTGTTTGTAACCTAGAAAGGGCCTCATTTATATAGATTTGTAGGTGCTCGGTACTGAGTATTTACAGTTGAACTTCTGACATAGGTTAAATTTTGAAATAGGAGTTGACAGTAGAAATAGAGTTAATTAAAGGGAAAAAATGCATTTCAACTAGATGTTCTCTTAAATAAGATAAATCGACAATTGCTACAGCAATTTTTCTAAGAAGTGGAGACTTTCTTCGGTTAAAAGAAAATAAAACAACACCACTGTACAAATATGTATCGTTCCCAGTACAAAAACCCTCTAGCTGCGACTGATCTCTGGAGCCATCCCTGGGCGAGATGCTGGGTTCACCCTGACCAAGTTGGCAGTCAGTCACTGGGGTGACAACCAGTCACACTCACATTCATACCCGCCTGACAATAAATAGGATTTGAGAGCCAGCAGTTAATCTTACCTGCATGTCATTGCACTGCAGGAAGACATAAAATGTCTCCGGACTGTGGGAGGTCAGTGGAAAAAAAAACAACCCACATAGACATAGAGGAAAATGTAAACTCCACAATGAAATTGAGTGCACCACTCCGTACTGTCTGTCAAGTCAATGTTCAGATTCAGATTACAGAATAGAAATGAAGAAACACTTGCATCAGACACTTTGTGTAAGAAAACTAAAGTGAAAAACCTTCCAAGATTAATATATTAATTGATTAATATAGAAGGACAAACCTGTTTAACCATTTTGTCCTGCTGCCTGATCTCCACTCAACTCACTCATGGATTTAACCTTTTTTGTTGAGCTAAGAAGTTTGCTGTTAAAAGGCTGAAACATAAATGTTGAAAAGCCTTTCTGTGCTGAGAATATTCGTGAATGCCATTTAAGGACTGTAACCATTTAAACTGCCATGCAGATACTGGGTCTTGCTGAGCAGACAGGAGAACGCTGTAACAGCCGCAGGACTGAAGCTGAAGTGCTAAGTAGCTTCTGTCAAGCTGGTGAATTTATACAAGAAGTCTGGCTGCTCTTATCGCTCAACGCTTCTCAGATTGCCACTCGAGTGCCAACAACAAACCCCCTGTTCCTCTTAAATGGCTTGTTCCGTGTAGATGATCAAATTTAACAGTGATGGATCTGAGACCTGTTCGTCCTAAAACCCTCAGACATCCACCTACTACTTTGCTGCTTGTGTAACATAACAAATTTTGTTCTCGCTGCTCCCTCAGCTTTGTGTGTACACTCTGTAGACCTGTGTCAGCAATTCAGACGTCATAAATCTTTTCCCTTTTAAGGAAAACAAATATTGTAAGTGACATGCAGTTTTTCTTTTTTCTTTTTTTAAACTTAGCTACTGTATTCATGTTTGGGGTATTATATATGCATACTTTGTGTTCTCCCCACTCTGGGAAATGGAGCCACAGCATTCATCATTTACATGACATGCCCTATATTCAGAGAAGTGGAGGAGGCTTTCAGTATTAGCGCTTCCTCCCACCTTCACTGCTTTTACAAACACATTTCCTGTTAAATTAAGAAAAAGTGGATGTGGAGGTCATTTTTGATCTCTTGATTTTTAATCATCTGATTAATCAGCATTTGGCAACATTTTAGATCGATTTGTCCTTAAATGTTATCCAGCAAAAATGCAAAGTATTTGGGGTTTTTTTCAGTTCATTAAGGTTTTTTTTCGTAGAATGTATTAATTGATCATGTAGCTAATTGGTAGTTGCAACCTGAATTAATTATAAGATCAACAATTATCTACAGATAAATCAATTAATCATAAATCATCAGACAATAAGACCTGCATTATACATGAACTCTGAATGGATTTTAGATTTTTTTTTTAATCACAACAACACTGAGTCTGACAGAACCAGCCCTTTGTATTAAATGTGCCTATGTCTATGTCCCTCTGTCCAACTAGGACATGTTGGGGTGAGTACAGTAGATTGCATCTGTCCTCCAGCCCACTGATCCAGCCCTGCTCAGTCAGCTCAGCTGGCCTCTGTCTGCTCTGTTGGCTGAGCCACGGCTGCAGGGAAGCACTCGTCCCTCTGGAGAGGCTGCAGGCATTGCTGATGCCAGTGGAAACACAGCTTCAGCATGCAAGACCCAGCTTGAGCTTATTTTGATGTCCTGAACAAAATACACAAGTGTTCGCAGTCTGAGGCAGCATTTCCGTTCCTCTGCATTTTGTTTCTTGCACATTTTCGTTTTGGTTGCCGCACAGAGCCAGGGAGGTGGCCGCTGTCACATCAGACAGGGAGGTAAAGAACCTTGAATCACACAGCCCTCGAGTTATTGTAACTTTACACACAGTTGGCCTGCACTGTCTTATTCATGGAAATGACAAGTAAAATCTATTTTAATAAGGCTGTGTGTTACACAGTGTGTTGTATGCTCCAAGTTCATCTGTGTTCATTTTTAGATTACACTGATTGACAAACTAGTGAATGCAGTCTGTCAGAGATGACAAGATAGTTTCTTACAACGTAAACTAGCATCACGGTGAGTGTTTCTGTGGTTGTGACAGCAGGACCTGCTGTTTGCCTGTTGTTGTCAGCTGTTCATTCTCTCTCTGCAAAGCCTGTCCCTGTCTTCAGTCTGCACTTGGCTTGTCATTGAGTGCTGTGAAAAGGTCCTTGCACTGTGAAGACAGGGCCACTCCCTTGTCATCATGTTTCATTAGGGAAAACCCACTGATGAGATGTCTTGTGGTGTCCACTGTTGGTTATGGTTGCTCTCTATCCCAATTAGAGAGATCACTTTGTGTACTAGCAGATTATTTATCTTGGCTCTTTCCACTGTTTTACTGCATTTTTTCCCCCTCTTCACACTTTTGCTTTGGCCAAGGTCACTTTAAGTTGAATGTAACACTGTAGTAATGACATAAGCCATTATATCTGTCATCTTTCCTCTCGCTGTGACCTAAATCAGTTTCCTCTTGTTTAGTTCATGTTCAAGGTTTTCAAAATCTGCTCCTGCTTTGTCAGCTTTGGGAAAAATAGCAGACTAAATTAAATTGAAGGTAAAGCGTGGGAGTGTGATTTAAACCAACAGGAACATGCAGAAGCATCTTAATGTGGAGTTAATGGCCATGAGCTCATAAGATAATCCTGCATTTGCTGGTATTTTGCTTCCTTTATAATAGGCAGGTTGGTAGACTTGAAGTCATGGTATAATAATGCCCATTTGACACTGTACCTGGGAGTAAAACAGCTCTGTGTGGGCCACATATTTCAGACCTAGTTCATGATAAATTACTACAAGCCCATAAATCTTACTGGCTGACTGTAACCGCTGCAGTGTGTTCACTGCTGTGTAATTGGCTGGCATTTTATTTACTCAGCCTGTCTGCACCACAGAATTACACCAATGGCTCTGTGAAGATTTTGCCACATTGTTTTTGTGAAAATCACTCGCAGGAGTAGTTGCTTATCTTTAAGTTCTTTGTTGAATGGTAAATGAAGAAAAGGATATGTAAGTTAAAAGATGTATTAGTCTTGTGTTTGATGTGGTGAAAAGGATGGTTGCTGTTCTTTTCCTTCTCTTATCAGTGCACGTGAGTCAAATCACAGGAAGCGACTCTCATCTGTGTGTGAGGGGAAATTCTCCATCCTGAAGGCTTTTTATTATTCATGCTGTGACATTGCTGCATGTTGTTTTCCTCACCTCCTCATCGGAGCTGGCACTTTGATGCCAGTTCGACTCTATATCCTGAACAAGCTGCTGAATATAAACAAGCTTGCAGCTATAAGGGAACTTTGAGAAATTTTAACCTCTGTGCACAGTATTTATATTCATTTATTTGCTTGGGTGTATATAAATCTACCCAAGAATGCTAACATGACAGGAGAGGTAGAAGGAAGTCACAGCAGGATGAAATGAGTTTTAGATTTATAATCCCTCCGCTGTGACCCCCAGTTTCCTGCAACTTTACGTCATGGGAAATGTCATGTGAGACGTATATTGGCCAAATGCGATGGATGGGAGAGAGGCGCCTCCACGCACAACACGGAAACACACACTCACAAACCTGCATGCAAATTCCACTGTCAGTGTCTCTGCCTCCGGCATCATTCACTTACCTGCAGTATTTGTTTTGTTTTGTCACTTAAAAATGGTCTGCCCACAGTAATGCAAACATGTTTTTCTTAATGTGTGTAAATTACGTTAAGTTCATATCCACTGCCTTTGCCTATGTATGTTGTGATGAGCGTGTGATGCCTAAAGGACAGTCTTTCTTTCAGCCAAGTGAGATTAAAGAGGATTTTGTAATTGCATGACATGGGGCATGTTCACAGGATTGAAGTGTATAAAGATTATTTCTCCAAGGTTTTTGCTGTCCATATAATGTTGCTTTGCCTGCTTGGATTCAGCTGAAGTACTCTCCAGATTATAAAATGCAGAGACAAGAGCTGGTGCAGAGGATGATGCAAAACTCCTCCTACACAATCTAAAATTGTGTTAATCTGTTTTTGTTAGGGTTCATGTTGGTACATCCATCCATTGGCGTGATGGCTGCAGCAGTTACTGACACCCTTCTCTAACCAGTCAGTTAGACAGTGTGAAAACAGAGGAGGGGAGGAGCATGTTTTTTTTCTGCCAGTCTGCCAGTGTTGATCTATCTCTTTGTGTGGGAGTGGCCTTTGACCTGCTGCAGACAAGCGTGTAGCGATGAGGTGGAGAGCCCGCTGAGACTGCCGCACTCCATCATTAACATGGAGAGTCACGCTCCCCCTCTGCACCATCCATCGGTTTTCATCGGTTACTGCCATTGGGAAATGAAACATGCAATTGTTCTTTTTAATATTGTCACTAATGATCGAGGTAAATGATTTTCTGATGTGTTGCGCCCAAGCCTTTTCCCCATCTAGACACGTTTGCTAAATTATTATGTATTTTCCCTGACGGTGGAGCTCAGTTCTGGCATTCATTTCAGTCTAGAAGCTGAGTGATGGTTGTTTTATTAACCCCACTGAGCTGACAGTTCAATTTGGTGGATTTTTGCTATGGTTCACGGGAGCTGACATGCCGTGGGCCCCAGAGAACGCGAGGCACAGGGTATAAGAGCAAAGAGACGGCGAACGGTTCTCTATCTGTTTGTTGTCTGTTCTTATACCTAAAAAACAGAGCTGTTATAGAAAATACAATATAAATAAGTATAATAGTATTGCAAAAATGTGCCTGTCGGATTTTACTGTTATCTACTTTGTTTTAAAGAAATGCGAGCAAAACAAAAGATGAGCGCACCAACAAAACACATCACTTCATTGAACTGAGTGCCACTGATTCGTCGTATTAAAATCCAGTCATGATTTACTGACCTGTTGTTTGTGTTGCAGAGGGAGATGAAAGAGCAGCTGGCCACTCTGCAGGACAGTGAGAAGGGACACACTGAGGCCCTGCAGCTCTTACAGAGACAACTCACCGAGACCAAGGTACTGCAACACCAGTAGCGCACACACACACACACACACACACACAAAGCAACAATTTTTATTTAAAGAGCTAGATTATGTCCATTCAGAACCCCTGGGACTGTTACTAAATATTAGTATAGTCCAGTATAGTCAAAAATAAAGTGGGCATTGCTTTAACCTGCTGAAAATATTTGAATAAATGAAGCATCTACGCAGAAGCAACTGCAACCTGTGGTAATTTGGCTTTTTTCCCCAACTTTATAAACAATCAAAGTTTGAGCAAATTAATAATTATTTCAGCAGTAATTCCCACACTGGTCTGAGGCTGAATTTCCTTAGTAATCATTCTGTTGGTCAAGGGACAAACGCAGACATTTAACCCAAGTCCTGCCTTTTCTGGAAGAGTGTATAGTATTGAATGCACCGTGGATGACAAATCACAGCATTTGCTGACCTTGGTTTTTAATTATCAGCTGTTGTGCAGAGTGGAGGGAACCTAAAGATGCAAGCAAATTGAACATAAATTGTTCAGACCTTAAGTGTCCAGATGTAGGCTGATTATGCTAACTCCATGTTCACACAAAAAGAAGCATCAGCAGCCTGTAACTAAAGACAGTTGTGTCTTTGACTTGTGGATTATCTGTCTTCCCTCCTAACTGATTTGGAATGACATTTCAACTCTGACACGTCAATTGGTTTATTGAGCGACGGTTTAATCTCGACACCTTGTTTTAATCAGCAAACCGCAAGCTTTCACTCAATACATCAGTCCCCCAAACCCCCAACACAAACACACACACGCGTCTATAGTTGTGTAGGCACTTACTGTCATACTGCACTGCCTAACCCTTCAGCCTAACCCACAACGGTTTCAAAACAAACTGTATCCACACAACCATAAAAAGACATGCACTCCAACACACATTTCTTTCCCACATTCCTCTCCCTCCTCTTACATTGACAGGGCTATGTTTCTTGCAGAGACAATGTTGCAGTCTTCTGTGTTATTTTCATTCAGTACCTTTTTTCCTTGCTATACCTGCGGTGCGATGTCATGGCATCTCTGGACTGCAGGACCCTGTCAGACTCTGACTTTCCTGCTAGACTCTCAGTCTGACTGTAGGTGCAGACCCTTCAGCTGCCCTCCACTCCTCAGTAGAAATGAGCTGTTCTCATTAGATGTACATCCATTTGCACAGAGTGCTCTGCCTGGCAGAGAGACCCGGTGACTACATTGATCTCTGATGCATTTAGATAGCTGATAATGAAATGGCTCTCTGCATTTCTTCCCTGTCTTGCTGTGATTTTTTTTCTCCTTTTTGTTTTTACTTTATTTTAAGCTGAATTAGTATTCAAACAAATTAGCATTGCCATCAAATAACATTGTCATATTTGCACCGGACAGTTTATAATGAGCATGTATAACCACTGATGTATCAGAACCAAAGATGGATTTTTTTATGCTGCTGTAGTGGGCTGCAGAGCTCTGGGGAACTTGTTTTGTTTTTACTCCAAACTTCACAAAGTCAAATCTATCTATCTATCCATCCATCCATCCATCCATCCATCCATCCATCCATCCATCCATCTATCTAATCTCATCTCAATACTTTAGCAAACTGATCAGACTTTACACAGCTCTCTCTGGAACAGAATGCTTCATGCAACCTTTTCTCCCGCTGACCTCTACACAGACTGAGATGTGTAAAATTAGAGAAGGTGAGACTTAACTGGATCTTACTTTTTGGTAAAGTCAAATTGAGAAAGAAAGCACTGCAGCATTCCTGCTCACAACTGACTCTGCCCTCCCTGCAGTGGAGGGAGGGCAAGTTTGCCTGCAAGTTTGAGTCCTTGACTTTTGGTATGCTTGGGAGGATCTCCATCTGAAGGATAGACATTGTGTCCTATTCACATGCCCACTGGGGATCCGCTTTCCCTGAAAGGTAGCCGGCGTCCTGTCTCCAAGGGCTTCAGACTCTCTCTGAGTGCCATCATAGCCTGCTGGGCCAAAGCAGCAGACACATCACTGAGACTGATATAGCAAGGCTGCTGCCGCCACCGTCCTCCTCCTCCTCCTCATTACCACCAGTTTACCACCGTTAGGGAGGTAGGAGGGTGAGAATACAGCCCACCTGAATGTCAAAGAACCCACTCGAGTGCGAATACCTGTCCCCGTCTCTACGGGAACAGCAGAAAAACATCTGCTATTTCAAGGGAATTTGATTGATGATTGATTTTCTTTTTTTATCATGTGTAATTAAACCTCAGACTCTAAATCCAACACCTCCTGGAAAGATCAGAGGGGATGTGAAAATCCTACTAGATAAAAAGGGCCTAATTAATTAAAGATTTCTTAAAAACAAGATTGATCTCATTCTTTCTTTTAGATCAGTTTCACTGTGAT
The DNA here is from genome assembly GCA_016785345.1 of Trinectes maculatus. NCBI lineage: Eukaryota > Metazoa > Chordata > Actinopteri > Pleuronectiformes > Achiridae > Trinectes > Trinectes maculatus. The sequence continues at coordinate 116,241 of JAFBJQ010003254.1, forward strand.
TCATTAGCCATTCATTACATCAGTGCATCTCTGATGGGCAGATTTTTTGTAGTTTCGCCCAGCCCCCTTTCATTGTCTTTTTGGGTTATTTGCGTGACACTCTACTCTTGTTATTCTCTGCTGAAACTGTAACAAACTGTACAAACTCTACAAACTGTAACAGCGTAGAACTCTTTCTTCTCTGTTGAAGGTCACACATTTACTGAAAGCCAGTTAAAATCAATAAATGTACAAACAATGTTTTAAAGTAATATTAACACAATTCAGAGCCCTTTGGCAAGTAGTTGTGACTGAAATACCCAACAAATTGACTTGTGTGACCTTTGTTTACTTCATGTTTTAGTCCTCAGCCAAGAGTCTGCGTGCCACTATTGGCGATGCATTCGAGCGTCTCCATCGTTTCCTTCGCGAGCGTCAGAAGAGCATGTTGGAGGAGCTGGAGATGGATACAGCCCGCAAGCTGGCCGACATCGAGCACAAGATCCAGCGCTACAGTCAGCAGCTCCGTGATGTCAAGGATGGTATCCAGATCCTGCATGAGCGTCTCAGTGAGACGGGACGACACGACTTCCTGGAGGGAGTAGCAGTCACGTCTGAGAGGTGCTTCACCTACTCTTAGTCTTACAAAAACAATCCCAAATTGGTATATGGTGTGGTATATGGTAACTTGGCAAATTCTATGTTTGGCTTGTTCTAAACATAAGGCTACTTACTTTTTGGACAAAGGTACAAATTATTGCAGCAGCATCAGTTTATCCCTGAACAGATGGAGTATTAGTCCTGAAATAAACTAGCTCTAATGTTTATTCAGAGAGGGGTAGTAGAGGGTGTTTTAATTTAACAGTTTACAACATTAAAGCATCTTGTGGAGGTTGGACACACAGCCAGTGAGTCTGATAAATTCAAACAGCAAAACATTTTTGATCGATTGACACAATATGTTTAAAGTAGCAGAATGTACGGTGTTAATGCCTATAATAGCAAGATCCAGAAACAAACAAAAGTAATTAAAGACTTAACATTTGGATTGAACCAGAGGGAACTTTTTTTGCAAACAGCAGCAAAATGTCTTTTGTTTCTTTTGCAGGATTAAAGGGAAGATACACGAGACCAATCTGACCTATGAAGACTTTCCGACATCCAAGTACATGGGTCCCTTACAATACACAATATGGAAGTCACTCTTTCAGGATATTTCACCAGGTACAATTTGAGCATAAGTGTAATTTAAAGTATGCAAGTGAATAAATATGCAGCCAGGAACCCTCACATCAGTTACTAATACAGTTTTGTAGGGCCACCATCTTGGCAACATCCACACACATCCAAAAGGTTGTGATTGATGGAAAAAAAAAAAACACAAAGCTGAGTGTTTTCCCCCCATAGCAGAAGGGTAATCGGTTCAGCCAGACCATTTTTTGGCATAGACAGAGCACTGTGTAGATAAGTCTGACTATGCAAGACTAATGGTCCCCTGACTGGAGCTTTCTATTTAATAGATCGATATTAAAGTGGAATCGATCTTCTTAAATAAGCTATCTATAAGACAGCACAAAGAACCTTTCAAAAACATCAAACTTTTTCTTCAAATATCTAATTTTCTCTCAGTAGCCGAAGACGCAGAGCTTGCAAGAGCTCATCCTGCCCTGCATTAATATTGTTGGGTTGCTTCTGAGCTCCTTTCTACCCTCTGATGAGAAATGGTGGCCAGGCCTGGAGGGCAGCAGTGGCCTTCTGTACCAGATAGTGCAGAGAGCAGCTCTTCTCACTCTGCCCTACAGCTATCACTTTCTCACTGGAGATTATTTATAATAATGTGCCAAGGCATTTTTTTTACTCCCTCCATCAATCCTTCCATTTCAGCTCACTGCCAGCTGAGGGGAGGCAAGACAGTTTTTTGCCCTCCCTTGAGTGGCTTCCAAATGAAACAATTGGTTACAATCCATCACCAGAGGTTGCCAGAGACACAACAAAGACATTCCTCCCATCATCCTTCAGCCTTTGCTGTCAACGATGGGTTAGTGGGAATAACTACCAGACACTGTGGTTTTGCTCCCCCTTTTATGCACAGGGAAATGGCGTCTCTGCTGATGTTTATACATTTGCATGTTTCTCTGCATGGCACAAAGAGGCTCTTTAGCTTATGAAATTTTAATGACTAGATTGTAATAAACACTGGGGATGTCATTGACTGCAGGAGGCATTGTCCCAGCCACTGGCTCACTGTCAGACGTGTCACCTCCATTGTGGATAAATTTACTGGAAAGGTGCCTTTCTGTGGACTGAATTTAGCATTCAGTCTGATATAGATACTAAACAACAAAGTGCTTCCAGTGAAGGAAGGTGGAGAGTCTCCCAATAGCTACCCCAAGAAACTGCCTCCTACTGGTTTGGAAGCAGACTGCAGCCTCTACTCCCTTTGCTGTAATTACTGCTTCACTGAATTGTTTGCAGTCCTCTTATCATCTGATAGTGATCAAACTGAGCTATCCTGTCAGGCTTAGGAGAGCACTTCACTAGAAACAACTCGAGTTTATGCATGAAGATAGAAACAGATTACGAAAACAAATGTATTGTTTTGTAGTCAGAGTCGCATTTGTTACATAACACTGTTTCATTTTTCTGAAATAGAGTCATGCAGTGGTTGAGTGTGTCATACAATAATAAGCTATCCGTCATCGTTTACCACAGGGCGTGGCTCTGATTACCTCCTCCAGCTATGGCAGTAGTGATCTATAGACTGTAATGTTTCCAGCAGGTTGTTGCTCTTAGAGTCTTCAACAAAATTATAAAAACACAACCTTTTCACTTACAGTATATTTGATATGCATATTCTGCCTCTACATTAATTGTTTATTCATGGATTGAAGAGACCTTTTGGGCAATAGTGTTGGTGGCAGTTTTCACACAAGGAAGTTCATTACATGAATTTGCAGGTAAAGTCACCATAGTCACCTGGGCAATGTTAAACGTGATTTTATTAACCTACTGAAGTGGACAAAATATAGTGTAAAAATCTTAAGGTTTATTGTAAAAAACCTTGTATTATGTGTTTCCAGATCAAAAATACAAGCTTCAGTTTATATATATTCTATTCAGGCTGTGTCCTTGCCTGTAATATAATCCTGGAGAAAATTTCAATGATGCATTTATAAACTCATTGCTGTTTACACAGCATCTGCAATGAGAATATGAAGAAGAATATGAGAGGGAAACAGTAACGCAGCAGTGCTTTCTTCTCTTTGTCCATGGACATCCACATGTCCATTTATCTTGTCTGTTTTTTTGTCTCCAGATGGAATTAAAGGGAAAAGCAAATTCTGAGTCTCTTTGCTAACTCTTCCTTCATCTCCCTTTTTCGCCATCCTCAGTGCCAGCATCGTTGACCCTCGACCCCATCACAGCCCACCAAAGACTGATACTCTCAGATGACTGTACCATCGTGGCCTATGGGAATCTCCATCCACAGCCACTGCAGGATTCTCCACGCCGTTTTGATGTGGAGGTGTCTGTTCTGGGCGCAGAGGGCTTTGCCTCAGGTGTCCATTACTGGGAAGTGATGGTGTCGGAGAAGACCCAGTGGATGATTGGTGTGGCCAACGAGACAGTCAGCCGCAAGGGCAGCATCCAGATACAGCCTGGTCGTGGCTTCTACTGCATTGTCATGCATGATGGGAACCAGTACAGTGCCTGCACTGAGCCTTGGACCCGTCTCAATGTCAAGAGCAAGCTGGAGAAGGTGGGGGTGTACCTGGACTACCCGAAAGGCCTGCTCATCTTTTACAATGCAGATGATATGTCCTGGCTCTACACCTACCGAGAGAAATTCCCTGCCAAGGTCTTCCCCTATTTTAGCCCCGGACAGAGCCACGCTAATGGAAAGAACGTGCAGCCGTTGCGGATCAACACTGTACGCCTTTAAAAGCTACTCATCTCTATGATCGGGATTGTCCTGGCAGATGCATCCGTCATAGGTGAATTTGCAGGATTTACGTAGGTTCTAAAAGAAATCAAATTTAAAGATGTTTAATAGGGTGTTTAAAATTTTTGTCTTTAAGTTTGGTGTTAAGAATTGTGCTTGATGTTGCTCTTAAAAGCCACGCTGTAATTTTTTGTGACTTGAAATGACTATCTGATAACAGGCCTGCGTTTGAGCCTCATTCCACATCTTTCATTCAAAAGATGACACTAAATGGAGAGGAAGAGAGAGAGGCCCCTGGGCTCCTTTGGGGTTTGTGGGAATGTGCTTAAAAGTGATTCCTCCTCTTAAAGTAACTGTCCAAGGTCCAGCTTGAACATTCCCAGAGGCACCACTCCCTTTATCAAGCTCCAGGCTTGTCAAACTTGACATCCTCTCTCCGTCAAAGCACTCTTCTCTGTGCTGTAGTTGGCTTAGCTTTGTTTGTGGAATGTGATTGACCGCAGTCAGCTCTTTTTTGGCTTTTGCTTTGCCTCATTTCCAGCAGTTCACCCTGAACTGTCATGTCTGTTGGCACTTTTTACTTCTGTCAGAGACCATGATCCTTTTTCTGTAGGACACATCCACGTATGCCTGCTTCGTCTTCATTAGTTACAAGGAAAGAAGGACTCTACACATCACAGAAAACAAATGATAGGAATGAAAAAGTCATTCAGAGTCCTACCCAGGCATTATAGTATGGTCCATTTTAAGGTGGAAGTAGTCTAGACATGTGCTGCTATTGATTGAGTAATGACTGTAATGTTTGTATATAGTATATTAAGGATAAAAATGATTAGTTTTGGCATCATGCAGGGACATGTTTAAGTTTCCCACTTCCCATGTCTTCAGTGTACACTGTACCTGTGGGGATTTGTTGTTGTCCACTTGCACATTGAATTGAAGTGCATTCCTTCTTCTTGTCATGATCTGTCTTGGATCTGTCACATGATGGTAAATGGTCACATGAGGTACAAACCTCTGGTTGTGTAAGCCTGTTGAAATATCAAATATTGCCCTAAGTTATCTCTTAGTCTTATTTTTTTCCTGCCATTCCCGTGGCTGCTGCTCTGTTGCATAATGATAAAATCACTGATAATTCCAGTAAGCCTCACTCATGTTTATTTCTTCGCCCCACGTGCCTCAAGTGCTCTTGTTTCATTAGTCATGCACACATCGTGTGGAATCTGCTCTCACAGGCTCTTGTCCTTCAGCCAGATCCAGCACACAGAGAGAGATGTGTGTGTCAGCGGGTGGACATGTGCACAGATTTGTTTTAGTGGCCTACTTCAACCTTAAATTTTAAATCCAGCTTTAGCTGTGCTTGATAAAGCCCATCTGGCCCTCAGAGCATGCACATGCGGTGGCCAACAATGTTCATTATGAAATGCATTGGAATCAGATTTTAACACCTTTTTCTCTGTTAAATCTACAAACGGACAAACAAAAAGATATTATTACCCCTCCTCGACCACTGTACATCTTTGCAGTTATATGTGTTGTAGTGTGTGTTGTCCATTTAAAAGAATATTGGGCAGTGCCCGTATTTCTGTAGGATCTTATTTTGGTTTTGTGCTGTAGGATGCAAACTAGGGTCAAACTGTGAGCACCTGCAAATTATTCTTAGTGTTTGTTTTAACTTGCACAGATCTGCAGGAGCCTGTGAGTTGTTCAGCGTTATCTGAGTTACATTGCTGAGTAAAAACCCGAATACATTTACAGTTAAATGTTATCCAGGTAACTCAGTTTGGTTTGTGAAACAGGATTTATTTATTAGTGTGTGGATCAGGACGGTATTCAGTTTATTTATCATTTTGATCTCTCTCTCTATCTGCAAAGTAAATCCCGACCGGCTGAGCTCATGCACAGTAGAACAAATGTCAGAAATTGAACCCAGTTTGCTGTGTTGCAGGCCTGTGTTCTGCTTCAGCAACACTTTGTGTTTAAATATTCAGAGGACTATGGTGTGGTGGTGCCGATGACGCAAATGCGGACGATGAGAATTATTAATGATTGTAATGATTGTGTCTTTTGATGATGGCCGCTGTGCACCCATCGTTGTGTGAACACACTCTAGTGTGCCCTTGCTGCTAGAGGTTTGTGGGAAATGTTTTAATGTACAATAAATTGCAGTGAAATAAAAATTACGCTGTCTCGTTATTCTATCCCAATGTCATTACAGAGAACTGACCCAGAATAGATGCTCTTTGCCTGTGTCAGCTTAAAATTAAACAGTAAGTTAGCAGTAAGCATAACTGAATGAATGCAACCAGTAATGAAAAGACTGAATCTTTGACTGGCAAAGTCCTACCAGACACCTGATCAATAAGGTTAGATTTAGGGTTGATGCTGGAGTGTCCCTACTTTCTGAACTGGCTGTTTTGGAACCTCGAAAAGGTTCATGAGCTGATTAAAAATGACCAGAGATGAACAAAATCGTCCAACTGCTTAATACAAGTAGTTCCAGACATTTATCTTTCTTGTTTTTCCAAGAGGCTACAGCCACGATAATGATTTTTACGTCAGCAGGATAAAATCCTGAAATTCCTACACACGGCCTATGGGAATGTCAGCAGCTTTGTAGACTTGATATAAAGAAGAGAGAAGAAATCGTCACACAGTTTGGAATAATAATCAGAGGTGAACATATGAGTTATAGTTGTGTGTGTGTGTGTGTGTGCGTCTGTTTCTTGCTGCTTCCTTGTACTCCAAAGCAATTGAGTGCATCATGATGAAAAGCTGTTCCACAACAAACTGACGTTAGAAGCATCTACAGTATGTTCACAGCCAACCTTCAGGACAAGTGGCTTCATATTTTCATCTTTGATTCGGGTTTACTCCTGTGACTGAGACATTATGATCCTTTGGAGAAGGCATCCATCCGGTAATAGAGATTTATACCTGAGGGAAAAGTGTCCATTAAAAAGCCACCGCTGAGTGCTCCTTTGAGAGACCCGTATCTGATTCCAGGCTGATGTGGTCCTCCTGAGGGGAGTATAACATTTTTAATCTTTTAACTGTTGGAAAGAGCAGAAATGAAAGCACACATTTTGATGCTGGTGGCTGTAACAGATCCATCATAATCATGCAAATGCATAGGACCCCGCAGACCACTAGGTGGCCCCGGGGCCGAATTACCTGTCTAATCAAAATTATCATTATCCTTTATATGCTTAAAAATAAATGTACGATAGAAGAATAAAATAAGATGCACTGTTAATGTGTGTCTACTGTTTTGTTGGACTTCCGTAGTGAGTGACGTCAGCGGACAGGTACGATGGGAATGATTGACAGGTGGCCATCATTCCCGTTAGTGAACTGATTGTAAACACCGCTATGGCGTCAAAAAGAATTGATCCTAATGCAGCGGGAAAACGCAAGAAAAACACGGAGGAGAGAGTGGAGGAATGAAGGTAAGGTTTGAGAGGTGGAGTGGCTGGGGGAAGATTAACGGTGTAACGCCGAGTTTGTAGCACGTTTGTTTGTTTGTTTGTCCTGCTAGCTAGCTCAGTTAGCCTCGGTTAAATGTTAGCTGGGCGGGGTTTATGTTCATAAACCCAGTGTTATTTAACATGTAGGCCTTTTGTTGATGTTCATGGCCGCCATGCCATGACCTGTGTCTCTCTCGCTTACACTCTGTGACTTGTCCATTACATTTAACATTATAAGCTGCCTCTTCATAAAACGAAGATGAAAAAAGGTGCGCTTGCAGAGTAAAAAGTAGCGGTGTGAGGTATAGATCAAAGTGTTAATTTTGCTTTTTAACATCTAAGTGTTAAAAAGTCGACTCAATGAGTGTATTTTGAACATATTTTGCCTTTTATTTTGACATTCATGGATCACAGTAACACAGTGTGTGTAAGAATCTGAAATATTTCCCTTTATTGTCATCATGCCCACGATTTAACGTGAAAGTCCTCCAATACCCACAAACCCACAGCACCTTTTAACTTTGGTCTGTTTCCACACCCCTCAGCAGATCAGCCTGGTAACAGTCATGGAGCTATAACTTGCCTTTGGATACATCAAGGCAACAACAGTGAAACAGTGACAAAAACATGAACACACATGCAGAGGAACGTGGTATTCTTGACAGTGTGTGCTGCATAGTATTTGCCTGCACAGGTCCCTGCGTTTTGAAAGGAGTGAGCAGGCCTCTGGCTCTGTCTGAGCTCAGACTACCATAAAAAAAAGACCTTCTTTGGTTTCCTGAATCCCTTCATCCCTCTCCTGTTACTTCTGAAGGCTCCTCTGTCACACAGTTTAGGAGCCTGGAGGTATTGGGTGTTAGTCGCTTTGAGTTGAGTTGTACGATGGAGTGCCCTCTGGTGTTGACATTTGAGTCCCCGCATACCAGCAGTGTTGCCAGACGAGGGGTCCTGTATCAGTCATATGTGAATATATGCGAGGCACAAGCATTCATTTTCTTTTATTTGACACAGATGTCACAGATAATAACAAGGCAAAACATCCTCCACAGTTTGAAGGTGTTTAAAGTCTGACAGGAATCAAAGCAATTCATTGATGGTGATGTTGATACTGTGGGAATAAAAAAACCTCTGTTCAGTACAGGGATGAGGAGTTGATAATGGTGTGTTTGACAACTCGCCTTCAGGCAAAAGCCTGCAAAGTACCAGAATCCAAACTACAGGTATACATTCATTCATTATCAGTCTTCACAACTGCAATCATATTAGACGTTTGTCCAGTTGAGGTGGAGAGGCCTCCTTAATGAATTTAAAAGTGAAATAGTTTTGCTCAATACCCTTCTTCCGTCTTTGTAACAGTTATTTTTATGAAGCATCTACAGAGTTTAGAGAAGTACCCCTTCAGTTGAACAACCCACCGACTCATAGACATGTGAGAATGCATATTTATCACAGACCAAAAGGATGGATGTTTATTCTTTAACCAGCTTTTGTATTTTATAAAGTAAGGTACAGTTTATGTAGAATCCCACTGCGAGAAGTAACCAGTGACTATATGTGTAAGATCAACCCTGTAACAGAGAAGTATTTATAAAAAAAAAAGAAAATCCTTAAGGTAATTAACCCCAAATAATACCTGAATATATTAGTTTAGTAACTTCCCACCTGACAAGTGATTAAAAAAACTCCAGTGAATGTACTTATTGACTGCTTGCATCATGCAGGCGCATGTGATGCTGCATCAGCAAACCTCAGATCATTACTTTAAAAACGCCGATTACCCCTGGATCAGGCTTAAGTCTTAAACTGTAGAGCTTCACGCTGTAACTCATTGTGAAATGTCAAATCACTGCAGATCTCGAGGCACTGAATCGTAAAGAAGGCCTTTAACCATCTGTTTCAGTCAGGTATAGCGTCTCTCCACCGAGCACGCCTCAACCTGCCTCTCCATAACCTTTCACCAGTTTACGCATTACCGTATATTCCCCACTTGTGAACAGCTGCTCAGAAATGCTTATTTACACAACCCGAACCAGTGTTGACCAATCGACCTACTGTCTGCACACATGCAATATTAATCTGATGATTCCGATTCCTCTCAGCAGTCCACTTTTACACACAGGGTTTCATCTGACACTGATGTGTTGCTTGCCACAGGTAAAACAAAAAATCTGGTCCAAAGCTCCGACAGTGCCTCAATAGTCCTGATCAGGAAAATGTTGACACTCAGGTTTAGAGGCAGCACAAAAATGGAAAGAACACAGACACACCTTATAATTATATTCACCCTCAGGCAGGGAAAAACCCTGTCCCACCACTCAGACCAGTTCCTGTATTGTGGTTCCACGTGTCCCTCTGTCAGGGGTTTATCACTCTTTGTCCTTTCCTGCGCCTGTCCTCCCCTCTCTGCCGACAAACACTTAGGAAAGATGAGGACAAAGTCTCCATGGTTACGTGCCAACATCTGCACAACGTTCCAGAAAAATGTTCTGTGAACGCTGCAGCTGTTCTCTGTTTTCTCTGGGTCAACAGACTGTGCCGACTCTGGCATCTCACTCTTCTCTGGCTCGGAGGGTGCATACTGGGCTACAACAAGGTCTTGCCAACAACTGTCACTGTTATCACGTCCACACTTCGTTTGGTGCGTCCCCGTCTCTGCAGACGCACACCGCTGCCGGTTGAGGCCTGTGTTTGTGATCAGGAAGACCAGGAGGAGGGCAATGCCCCACCAGGGATTCACAGTGCTGGATAAGGGACTGAGCAGGGTCGGTAAACATCTGATGAGGGAGTTGGTTGTGTGTAAACAGGAGAAAGCCCATTCTTCATGCCGCTTCCATCGCCACCAGATTTTCAGGGCAACAACAACCCACACCACCAGGCAACAGAAATAACCCAAAACATGAGACGGCAACTTGTCTCCATCTTTTTCTGGCCTTTTCTGAGGCCACAGAAGTCGGATCATAGTCTCCACAGCAATCACAGGTGTAAGAAGGAGTAACACTGCTGCATATGTGTGGCTGAGGAACAGCAGCAAACGCAAGGCAATCACTTCCCCCTGTAAGGTTGGCACGGTCACCCAGGACTCAAATATACAGAGGAAACTCAGAAAAACTGTGGGAAAAACAAAGCTAAGTGTCAGCACATTAAGGGCCAGACTGGATCAGGGCAGTCAGTACTCAGCAGCAGAGGCCAAAGGATCCTGACATACAAACCACACATTCTCACAATGGATCCTACAATTCCCATAATGCAACACAACCCAAATCTACTAAGGCAAAAAACACCTTGACATGAACAATCTCAGCTATACTTGTTATACTAACATGTTGTGTTGTTATATCGCTGAAACAGCTTTTCATTAAGTTTCTAAATAGTTGGTTTGTGTGGTGTCAGAAAACAGTTTAAAATTACTAGCCATATTGCTGAAAGCTAAAATTCACAATGAGAAACAAAAATGCTTCTAAGTTACTAAATACTGTACTGTGCTGTACTGTAGCACTGTACTCAAGTTCAAATTTCTAAGCATTTCCATCCTTTTCTACTTTATGCTCAGCTCCATACACGAAATACATTTTAGTCACATAAACATGTATCAAATCTGCCCAGAATACCCACACTGGTGTATTTTAGTATTAAGGTTTTTGGATCTATATAGCCTAGAGTTGCCTACATGGAGATTTCCATTAATTGAGCAAGTATTAATAAGAAGAATAAAGAACTTCCTTGCAACAAATCAAAAATGCCATCATTTAAAAACTGAAAGGTGTCATCTTACCGAATTAATTTAACGTGCCTCCTTATTTCTCATGACCCCCCTTCGTTTCTTCTTACTTTTTTGAAGTAACGTTCAATGTTACTTCCACTGTTTTTTGAGGAAATCTCAGATATTTCAGCTATTAACGGACCATTTTTGCAACGAGGCTTGAGGAATGTGTATTTATATATTAAAGAGATGGACATACTGTATGTTTTAACCTTAGCATTTTTTTCTTGATAGCATTTAATCAATAAAAGGTATCGAAACATTTGACGCAATAAGGATCAATTTGTTTTGGTCCTCACAGCAGAATCCTGTATGTGACCTTTGCAGACGAGAGGCTGTGCCTGAATTGTAAATATAAACTGGTAGGTTTTGGCTGTTGAGTGAAGCTGTCAAACAGATAGCCGTATGTTTTAGTCCTCTCAGTTGTTTACTTATTGATAACATTTGTGTAAATTCGCAAAAGTCAAACTGTAAATTCAGTGTTGTTTAATGTTGTGTCATCACTACGCTCATCACTAAGAAGACAGTCTGAAAAGCCTGTTAACACATGCACATGCTGTTAAAACGATCGTCATAGCCTATGACAGTAATAGTTAGCTAGTATATACAGTAGCTGTTGTAGTAAACACTCACATAGACACATATTGTATAACTGTCTACATACTGTTCATGATATTTAACCAGATGTGTTTAAGCAGTGATTTATTAATTGCAAACATGCTCAATGACAAGTTGAGTCTAATCGAATATAATCTGAAACCTCTGGAATGCCACGGTAGTGACCAGCCACCTTGGTGCATCCTGATAGTCACCTGTTACCAGGAAGTCTGTGAAGATCAGGAGGCAGCAGCAACAGAAGCTGACAGGACTGTAGGAGGCAGTGAGTGAGGGCAAGAAGACAAGACTGCAGGCCAGTTTGGATATACACAACAGGGCTGCACCCTCCACACTATCCATTGCTGTAACAAAATCAACGCATAAAGTACACACAATGGAAATTAAAATATTTACACAACATGGGTGGAGGACTACAATATCAAGAATACAGTGAACCTTTGTTTATCGCAAGGGTTACGTTCCAAAAAGAACCCCTGATAGGCGAAATCCGCGAAGTAGTCAGCTTTATTTTTTACAATTATTATACAGTACTATAGAACGAAACCAAAGATCAAGACCTGTTTTCAGGCCCAAGCATTTGTTTAAGAAATAAAAATAGAAGCGTTTTCTAACAAATAACTATGATAGTTTTTAGAAATACCGTAAAATAATCATTTTAATAATAAACCTACACATTGTGACTGACACGTATTTCACAATGCACGTGCATACACTGTAAAAAAAAAAGCATAACAAACTGCACTAAAAAAATCCATGAAACAGCGAAGCTGCAAAAGGTGAACCGCATTCTAGCGAGGGTTGACTGTACTAGGAACGTTGATGAATAAACCGTCTAACAATGGAAATGTTTTTTATAGCCTTTTTAATAACCTGTTGCACTTCATTAGATGACAAGTGAAAACATTCTCTCTCCTAGTCGCAGATCAACATTTCATTGTGTACAGTTCGTAGTGAACCCTGGACTAGACGACTGTTTGCATTGGATCCAAAAAGAGGAAACTCAGGATGACAACAGCCTTCCAATGTCCACATGCATTATATTCTAATTCAGTTTAAAAATCCCATTTACAAAGGTCAGCACACATACACATTTACAGTCGAATAGGGTGCGTCGGCTCTGTTTGTGTGACTAGATTTTATATATTTAATAACATGGATTTATATAATATGTCCACCAATTGTCCGTGGCACTGTAAAATCAGAATGGATCCCTGTGTATAAGTTCTCCTTCACAGAGTCACAGAGGAAGATTCAAACTACACATGAATCTAGCACAGACACTGGAGTATTCATCCGGTCTTACCTGTGCTTGCAGGACCAGTCCAAGCAGGATGTCAGTATGAGACTCAGATGTCTCATCCGCTCCCTTCACCTCCCAACTGTGCTCCGCCCTCTTGAACAGAATAAGGAGCCCTCCCCCTCACCCCAACCCTCGCATGGTCCCCGCACCGGCCTGCGTGGAGGTGAGAGAACACATGCATCCAAGAGGGTGAGCGAAAACCTGTCGGACAACAGTAAGATGTGTTAATTGGATAATAGTGTGTTGGCAGGGATGTTACTGTGGGTGGAAGATTGTCGATCTTTGTTGCAAAGGTTTTAAATAACGTGATTACACAAAAGGTTATTGAGGTTGTTGTGGCATGTGAAGCTGGAAGATCACCTAACTGGGAAAACTGTGCCGCTCTGCTCCCCATCTTTGGAATTCACTCCCGCCAGACATCCGAGGAGAAGAGTCAGACTCTGACTCTCTTCTCCTCTTCAAATCCAGACTCAAAACCCACCTGTTCAAAATTGCATACTCTCTTTAATTTCTTCAGTCCATCATCTGTTTTAATCAGTTTTAAGTCAGTTTAAATGTTTAACTTGATGTCTGTTTTATCACTGTCTTTGTATGTCGTCTGACCTGCATAGTTCCTTTCTTTATCTGTACATAGGTTCAACTGCGCCTATACATAACTATGCAATGCCTTGGGACATTTCTGTTGCAATTCAGGTTTGAACTGTTTTCCATAAACATCACATAGAAACAGGATAATTACAGCCATCAATATATTTTTATCAGATCTGAAGAAGAGTTTTTAAATCATCACTCATGTTTTATTGACTGTTTATTGACTAATAAAAGCTTTATAATAAGTCTTATTTATATTTCACTTTTCAAAACACAGTTATGACACCCTTCACAATATGCAAGACAAAAAATACATTACAGGTTATACTTACATTATACGTTACATTACAGTTACATTATTTTAAAAAAAAACAAAGAGTTCATATTGAATCAGTGTTTTTAGAAGAGATTTATTAGGTGACACTAAATCTGGCTAATTTCCTCAGGGCAAATCATTCTGGTAAATTGGGCTCTGCCCCTTTTGTTTAAAGCTCTAACAGTGAGAAACACTGTTCAACATACTGTGTGTGTAGCCACATCTGTAACTCATATAGCTAATAGAGAGCAGTGGTTTATCACCATGTTTGAAAGCCTTCATCGAATTTCTAATTACTGGTATCTGTTATTTGTGCGCTCACTGATAAAGGGACAGTTCGTGTTTGTCGGATGTGAGGCTCATCAGTGGAGCTGGGAGCGTCAGCTGTGTCGTCCCCTGCTGAGCTCAGCGCAGATCACATTAACAGCCTGTCATGAAGCCGCTGAGAGGATTACTCTTCATATTCGCTGTATATCACAGGCTGTCCATGTCTGACTGTCCTGACCTGACCGGGACACACACACACAGCTGACTGAGATGAGATGAGAGCGCTCGTGCAGCCACATGTCAACAGGCCGGCCACTGTCACGGCGTCCTGCGGGGAAGCACCGTGCAAAAACCGCGACCCTCCACACACACATACACAGCATGTACGCCCCCGTCTGTGCGCCGACGGGAAACAAAACCAAAACAAACAAATACAATAAAGCAGCCAGCGTTCAAATTATTAAAACAACAAAAAGAGCAAAAACAGTGGGTGGGGAAAAAAGAAGAGGAAAAAATAGAGAGGAGCTTGGTGTCGGCGTTGCGCTGAGCGGTGTGGGGTCGCCTGCAGCACCCAGAAGTGAACAGCAGGCGACCCGGAAGGTTTGACTGAGCGAGCGAGCGAGCGAGAGAGAGAGAGAGAGAGAGAGAGAGCAGGCAGAGAGACGAGACTGAGCCACTATCAAATATCTCTCCTTTCTCGCTGGTTCAGGTACGTTGATGCTTTTTATCCCTCCTTTACCTCTTATTGACATCATACTCCCTCTCTCACACACACACACACACACACATCTCAACTACGCTCATCCCCAATTTCTTTATTCAAATCATCACACAAAAGTTGCTATTAAAAACAAAGGGCGCAGAGATGATGTATGTCGTATTTTCTTTTTCTCCTGTCGAGCAAATCCTCCGTCGTGCACCAGTGTTGACACAGACATGTGGATGTCTATGTGTGTGTGTGTGTGTGTATGTGGCTGCAGAGCGTTCAGCTAAGGCATGGTGATTGTTGTAGGAAGTGTCAGGGTTTTTTTTTCCTCCTCCTCGAGCCGGGCTATTCAAACCTGCAAATCAAAGTAAACAATCATCCGTCGGCTTAATGCAAAGACGCCGCGTGCCGACGCGTCGCCCAGGCGTTGAACCACATCTGGAGACTTGTCTGCTGGTAGTATTCGGATCTGCAGAATATGGCGTCCGGTGCTTATAAAAATAAGACGGGGCTGCCATTTTTGTTTTCCTTTTGTCTGAAATGTTTTAATAAACTGTCTGAGAATGTGGGAGAGGAGGCGAGCCGCGCGCCGCGCAGGGTCGCGTCTCTCAGGTTCGACTCCCGATTCGGTTTGGTTTTTGAAGGACTGAGGAATAATTCAGGTACGAAGATGATTTAAAATAAAAAAAAAAAAAAAAACTAATCTTAACTTTTTGTTTTAAATATGGAGGGAGACACGGGCCTGTTTCAGAGCAATGGTCTGTTTTCTCTTTGGTGACACTGACGTTGTTCTTTTTGGTTTCCAGGATGTTGCTGATGTTTATCTTCTCTATTAGGTGATAAACTGAACGTACAGGACTTTCACAAGTCAGCAGGTGCGAAGAGATGTTATTCTAACTTCCCAAAGTTGTAATTAGAAATGTGTCGTGTTGTTCCACATCCTAGCACTGTTATTTATAACATTAGTAACAACAGGAATCTAACAAAACATTTACAAAGGACGATTTATTAGACTGTGTTCATTTTAGATAAACACTCTCTGTTATTCTACTATGCAATTATTAAAATCCTCCTATAAAGGAAGGATGTGTCAAATTGTGGGATAAGATTAGTTAAACCTCAACTATTTGACAGTTATGTTAATTATATCACAACAACAACAAAAATGCCAAACATAGCCTTGTTCCTGTCTCTCATTTCTTGTGTCAGTAAACTGACTTTCTAGAATTGGGGTCAGATAAAACAAGCTATTTAGATGTGGTACTTTGGGGTCTGGACAACAGGTTGCTCCTGACCTGTTGTAAATGATTATAACTCAAATAATTGCAGACTGACAGTCAGTCGCACTGATCAAAACAAAGTTCTGGCACAAGTAATGCACTGTGCTTTTCATTTACCGTGTCTGCAAAAAAAAGAACCTGCAACACATCACTGAACTATACAGCAATGTGCTGTATAGTTTAGTTTAGCTGTGCTGGTGTGTCATTTCAAAAAGTGACAAAGCTGACTGTCCGGCAGCGGTCAGACTCCTGAGCCGTGCTCCCAGGAGGCAGAAAGCCTCCAGGAAGTGAAACTGATCCCCACTGGCATCATTAGAGAAATATTTTGTGGGGTTTACTGTGTGCTTGTACCCCCGGACGTATCGTTTTTGTTTTTCTTGGCTTGCAGATGTGGACTGTGTTATGCCTCTGCTAAGCCAAACAGACTTAGGAATGGCAAAGTATGCCAAAGCATGCAATGCATAATGTGTTAAAAAAAAAAAAGAACCTCATGCAGGGTTGAAAAGAGAAGCTATGGAAAGAAAGGCCCTCAGCTTGTAACAGTGAGGCAGTTAGTTCTCTTTGCCCTGAGTATGAAACGCCTTCTCTTCATCTGGCCAAACACAGTCAGATGAAAAGCAACGAGCATTGAACTGCCTGTGAAAATCCGATTATTCTCATTTGAAACCGAACAATGCTTTTGATGTTGCTGTCAAACAAACATCCTGCTACGTCACTCAAGAATCAGTGTCACGGTTATTTGATGACTCACATCTCTTTGACACTTGTTGGATTCAGTGTTTCACACGTTCTCTGATGAGCTGTCTTAATGTAAGAGCCAGTCTCTTAGGCACCATGCACATCATGCAGACATCAGAAAAAGCTGTCAGATGCTGCACGGAACATGCTGATGTCACTCAGCCCATCCTCCCTGCTGTCTCTGAGGAGGAGCGACGACAATAGGTGTTTTAAGGGGAAAACATTCTCACAAATTGTCACGAGACTGGGACGAGTTATCTCAAGTCATCACATCAGCTAGTCGGCTGCAAGATGCCAAACCCTCTTCTCCACAGTAACGACTGATTCACACACACATATATGGGGAAAAACAATAACATTAGGTAGCGAAAGATGATGACTTTGTGAAGGACGTTTCTGCCATGCATACAGTAATCATGCTAGTTTTTCAGTTTTTCCTCTCGGCAGTTCTCAGAGAGGGTCATGCACTCGTCTTTTCATGTGTCTTTTGTCATCATTTCAGGATGGCTGAACCTCGCTTTAACAACCCCTATTTTTGGCCTCCCCCTCCCGCGATGCCCGGCCAGGTGAGTGATTCTGGTATCCACACTTATACATAAGAAATAATTCATAGAAATACAATCGCACAGTTTTGTGTAAAGGTTTGTATTAATTTGTATTCAGGCTGAGAGTTAAACAAAAGAATGAGACAGTTTTGAACTGTCCCAGCCAAGATTTAGTCTACGTACATCAAAAGTGCTTTTGCGCGAACAAGATATGAAATGTGAATTTGTGTGTATTCAGTCAGGATGAAAAGCTAATTGGCTGCTGGTTATATATTCAGAATAATGATGTGACAATAGCGTTGATCTTATCATCCAACTCCCAGCAAGAAAACAACCTAATATTATTCCTTTGACAATTCAGTGGTTCCTAGCTTGGGGGTTGGGAACCGATGAAGGATCAGATAAATCAAATCCGTCTCAAAGTGATTAAAGAAATACTTTTTTTGTATAAAGAAAACGAGGCACTAGATATCTCTCTATGGTCTTGCTTCTAAAAGTCCCTGAAACAAGTTGATTCATTTTATTGGGTTGCAAGACAAACAGGTTGGTATAACCGCGATGCTTGTCGGTTGTTGATCCTCAGAGTTGTTCAGGTGACAGTTGGTGACGATGTCATGGTGTCAGCCATTAGGGGCAACCTCTGTGTCATAAACTGACCCCGACTGAACTGACGGTGGCTGTTCTCTTGTCACAAATGTTGTTTCCCGGCTGTCAGCTGGATAACCTAGTCTTGATCAATAAAATCAAGGAGCAGCTGATGGCGGAGAAGATCAGACCGCCACACCTTCCTGCTGCCTCAGCTCCTTCCCAACAGCCTGCACTGGCTCCCCCAAGTCAGGTGGAAAGTGGCCAGCATGGGATGTCCAAAACCCAACAGTCCATGCAAGTCCTGCACAGCCACAGCTCGTCACAGCCTGATATGGCCCTGCACGTGCGCCCCACCTCCAGCTCAGTCACAGGTACTCAAACTCTGATGTGCAGGAAATGAAGCAGAGCCAGAGCTGTTATGACACAAACGGTTTTGACTTTTTCATTTCATTGTACATGTGTATAGTGACAATAAAAAAGTCAGTAATAGGCTCTTATGTCTGATGCTTTTTTAATGTCTGTATGCGTGACATCTGAAAACAAAGATATTGTTGACCAGTGACTGCATCATCAGAGTTCAGTTACATAAGTCGTATCCACTGATGATGCTAGCCGGTTGATGAGAACTTGTCACACTTTGTCTGTTTGCCAGGTCGAATTCTTGGGGATGTAAACTTGAATCTGGATGATAAGGCAGCTATAAAAGCCAGAGGATTATGGGAAGACTGGCACCTACGACATCTCATCGATCATCCCTCCAGGACGAACCATGTCTCAGGTAACAACGTAGCCCTAAGTGTTGTATGCAGGTCGGTTATTATGTGTCAAATTATATGTTGACATATATGTCAATAAGTATTTAAACACATTGTGACGTCTTTTGAACACTATAAATAAAGTGTAAACATGGGAAAATGTAAAATGACAATTCATGTTTAATGCCTGAAACATGTAGTTACTTATTATCTGACAAACTTGCTAGTTAACGCATTCACCGGTTCCTGCAAGGAGAGATGTTTTCAAATCAAGATATTATAAGTTTATAAAAATCTAAATAATCTTTTTTAGTGTGAATACATGTATATGTGCAGTAAATAAGGATTAACATAATATCATCTCCTCCTTTTATTTTTTATCAAGGTATGTTTTTTTAATCACTGGATTTTGATGGCAATTAAACATGTAACACTGAAATTGTCACACTTTGCATCTATGTTCACATCACCTCACTTTCACACCCATCAGGTGTCGCCCTGGCATCCAGAACAGGCAACCTCAACACCTCAGAGATTATCACCCCAACCACACCCACCTCAAGCAGTCACAGTCGACTAGGCGGGGCGCCAACCCCTCACCTCATCTCGGGGTTAGCCTGTGGCCATGGGTTGGAACCTGGGAAAAACAGTGGGGGTCTTGTGGGCCTTCTCGGGCCTCCTCCGAAAGTGGAACGAGGCCGTAAGAAGATCAAAGCAGAGAATGGGTCATCGTCGTTGTTGGTGGTTCCCTACCCGATCCTCGCCTCAGGCAATGACCAGCCCTGTGTTACTATCACTGCCAAAGAGGGAAAGACCTACAGGTGAGAGAAAGTATATATTTTTTGTGCAACTGCTGTTTCACTCTTCAGTTTTACTTACAGACTTGAATGTAGTGGCACTAACAAGGCTTGTAAATGCAAAGTTAACTAAAGTTAAGTTTAAGGTCATCTGGTTTATGACCGGTTCCAAATCAGGTTTCAGAGCTCCCATTCTGCTTTTTTTATTTTTTTAAATAAAAATGTACAAGAACTCAAATGAAACACTTACAGTTAAAATTAAAGTCCACACCAAATGTTAGGTGAGGTAAAATCAGAAGACAAATAATGGAAAATATAATAAAAGTGAACGTAAAAGTATTGTGCAAAGAGAATCCATCGCCAAACCAAATCCTTCAAAACACTGTGTAGGTGCCTTCCAGTTGTCTGTTGTTTACATGCGTCTCCTTTCTTTATTACTATTTTCTCTATATGCAGGTGTAAAGTGTGTCCGCTGACCTTCTTCTCCAAGTCCGACATGCAGATTCACTCTAAAACACACACAGAGGCGAAGCCTCACAGGTGTCCACACTGCACTAAGTCCTTTTCCAACGCATCCTACCTGGCCCAGCACCTGCGCATACACCTGGGCGTCAAACCTTACCGCTGCTCCTACTGTGAGAAATGCTTTCGCCAGCTCTCCCACCTTCAGCAGCACACCAGGTCTGATGTTCAGAGCATTTACATGTGTTCATGATAGTGGATTAGCGATTAGATCTTTTCGGGTGTGATATTTTTATAGTGAACTAATCCAATCACCATGAAAACATTGAGCCGAGATGGATTATGATTGTTGTTAAGCAGCACTCATGTTAACAGACAGTGGCTATGTATTTTTTTCTTCAAATAACAGAAATAAAAATGTTTCAGCTGATTGATTTAACCTTCAGCTAACCAGTTAGGTCAATTCTCATTTACAATGACGACCTTGCCTTTCTTTAATTATTTGTTTGCTTGAATTAATTTATGTGCACGGTCAAATTCATTTGCTCATACTTAAGAATCAGTTCACTGAAATTTAAACACTATGAATAAAATACATGTTTTAAAATGTTTCCCTCTTCAGAATCCACACTGGGGATCGGCCATACAAATGCTTCCATCCAGGGTGTGAGAAATCCTTTACTCAGCTATCTAATCTGCAGGTAAAACACTGAGCGATCTTCTCCTCCACATCATGAGCCACCTCCGCCACTCAAACGCATTGAACACATATTGCGAGGAACCAACATTCATAGTACTGCAGGAAGGTGACTGTGTTTTTATTCTATCTTGTTTTTTGCTGAAGTCTCACCAGAGGCAACACAACAAAGACAAACCCTTCAAATGCGCCAACTGTTACCGTGCCTATTCAGACTCTGCTTCGCTGCAGATCCACCTGTCTGCACACGCCATCAAAAACGCCAAGGCCTACTGCTGCAGCATGTGCGGCAGGGCGTACACCTCAGTGAGTTGGAAATTCAATTGGAGTCGATTTTTTTTTCATATGCAGCAGCGATATCTATAAAAGTGTTGGTTTTCTTTCCCAGGAGACGTACCTTATGAAGCACCTGGCTAAGCATGCAGTGGTGGAACATATGGTGTCCCATCACTCGCCTCAACACAGGACAGAGTCACCCAGCCTCCCTATACGGATCTCCCTCATCTAATCTTCCCCCTCGACTCTTTCCCTTTCCATCAGAGACACGAGTTCTCAGAATTCCTCTGATGGGCTTGAACTCATTACTCGTGGGTTCTAAAAAAAAACGTGCCAGATTGCGCTCGTATCTCGTGAAGAGGTGCTCTGTTAAAGAGTATATCCTCCTTTCTTGTCTTGCTGACCAGATAGTATTATCGGGGACATCCAAAGATGATTTCTCAGCACTTTCAGGCCTGGAAATGACAGGCCTAAAATGTCTTTTCCTATGTGACAGAAAAAAAAAGGTTTTGCTCCAGGCAGCTACATGGCAAATCTTTTTTAACCTTCTGCGTTATAACAGATTGCTTTGTCTTTTTAAATGGTCCTTTATTTTCTTTACACAGGTCTTTGGATATCACTATCAGAGATAGTCTTCCATTTGCCAGGTGGCCAAAAAAACCCAACAGAGATTATTGCTTATATGATGTGTATTTATGTACCGTTTGTTCTTCTTTGTCAGTATTTACAATATGTGGCCCAAATGAACACAAGAATAATATGTTTACATTTTTTAGTCCAGTAATTTCCAACCTGTTGCTTGTTGTTTTTATTAACATAAATTCTGCAGTGTTATGAAAATATCCTCAAGGCAAACACAAGTATCCATTTTAATTTGGCCATGTATAAGATATTCTAAATTTCCATTACCATATTAAGGTGTTTTCTAAAAAGATTTTGAATTGAAATGTTAAATGGTGCAATGAATATAATATAATATAATTTCAAGAGAGGGTTGGAAGTCAGAACCTTCCTAGATATAATATTATACACTTGCATAATTAACAATAATGAATGATGCACATAGAAAACGTAAAGCCCTTTATGTTTACTTTGTATGTAATTGGACGTGCAATTAAGTAAATGTTGTCATAAGACTGAAATGTAACGCCATCACTCTGCTGCCACAAAGACATATACCTGTATGTCCTCTTTGCTGAAAAATATAACAATGGAGTTCCTCTTTTGGGTTTTCAGCTTTAATGTGTCATGGAAGCATCAACCACATTTGAATACTGATTTTTCTATTGTTTTATGGATGAACATTTTGCCATTTTATATGCATTTAAGCCTTAACTTTGTTACAACTCTATGGTCCACTTAGTTCTTATATTATTTTACATTTGCCTTTTATGTCATAGCATGGTATACACTGTAAATAAACCATATTATCTGTCAGCCTGTTTTATAATAAATAATTCTATGCTTACGGATATTTTATCCTGGTTTAAATGGAAAAAACAAACAAACTTTATTTTCATGAATAACAGTTTCAGGTATAACTAATGGTCCCTATGCATCCTTATAAATATGAATGACTAAAATGTCCCTTCACAGACCACACACCTTTTCATGTTGAAATGAAGATTTCTTTGGAGAGAAATGTAATTTACTGTGGACTGCTGTGGTTGTATCCACACACTTCCACAAGGATAGTGTTTCACTTCAGCTGAGAATGGATGATAAATGAAATCAGATATGGCTTGTGTAATATGATGGTTAGCATGATGAAACATTGCACATTATTGTTTTACAATTAATCAGCGGGTTGTCATAACTAAACTATGAATGCAAACAGACAGCTGCAGACAAGGCTGTTGCCACACCACAGAGTAGAGACCAGCCAATTTACAATTCATGTGATGTGCACAGTATTTTACAGTACACTGATACCTGTCGTCTGTCATGTTTGAAACTGTTGTTTTAGACTATTGTTTTTTTTATATATTGTTTTCACTTATTACATACTTTGGGGAAAGATAATGGCAAAATTCTTCTTTGTTCTCTGCTTTTTTTAAAACATATTTTTAAAATAGATAGATTCCAGTGTCCTTCTAAACAAAATATGCAGACAGTTTAAATGAAGGGATTGATGTATGTCAAAAAGGAGGAGAGGAGGCACTTTTGGACTTACAAAACCAGTCATATGACCCGGACAGGGTTATAATGAAAGTTACACAGTTTCATCAACAGGGGGCAGCGTAGGCAACAGCTCTGAAAATATTCTCTATAGGATATCATGTCCTGTCACTGTGGAATATTGTCGCAGCTTTCACTGGGCTTTCTCTTCCCTGCTGTCTTGGACAGCCACATAGGAAGTGGAGCAATGTCAGTGATTTGTAATGCAAAGTTTATTAAAAACAAAGCAAACACGATAGAAGCAGGAAGCAGAAAGCAGGAATCAGTGCTGCATACAAATGATGCTGCACCTGTCTGCAGTGTGATTGTCTAGTTTTAAAGGCCAGTTTACAAATAGGCAAAAAAAGAGGACTTTTATTCACTTCAAACTGATTTTAATGTCGCTTTAATGTTGAATCATCATTAGTAAATCCTAAGTTTAAGTTTCCTGGCAGCCTTTGAAGGTCCGTTGTTGAATTTGGCAGCTCATCTTGAAGTGAGAGCTTCAGCCTGGCGAAGGATGCACATAGACATTTCCATCATTGTATTTTTTTAAATTTATTAAGATATTATTATATTACGTCAGGAGTGATGCCGTCACCCCGGGGGAACTATGGATGTACAGAACTTCTGTACATCCTTGAGGTTTCATAAGGTTGCATCAAATCACTGGCAATCAGGGGGTCACACTGTCTACAAGACTCTCGTGTATACAGAAATGCATAAAAACAAGACTTGAAATGTTATAGTGAACACGCACCACAAACACTCCATGTCCATACAGGTCTGTTGAGTAATAGTTGTGTCTGTGATACTTGTCTGTAACCATACATACAAATAACAATCCTTGTGTAATATGTCATTATATATTGCATTTTTGGATTGCTGGATATTGTAGGATATTCACTGTAGTGACCACACGAGAGCAACAGCATCCCTGAATAAACCAAATGCTTTGTCGGCTCTGGTCTCACTTCAGCCTAAACGCCCGCTTCCCTTTATGTTCAAAATATCGAGCTGCATTTCCCAGGAAACTGGATCTTAGACAAACAACAGAGCAAATTTAATCTGTGTACATAAGCGAGTCGGCTCACATGAGCAACATTAAGAGACGATCCTGTTACCATGCCGAAACTGGCTGATAAGAAGTAGCAAAAACACACAGAACGCTGTGTGTTACCAAGTTACTTGGAGGAATAGATGACAAACTGGTTTTTGGTGGGGTGAGTCTTTGGTGGAGGAAAAGCGTCACTTTTCACCAAAACAAGACCTGCTGATTTCAACTCAACACTGTACTGGACTTCAGCCCAGCTCACCTTCTCAACATGAGGAACGCCTACAGTTTCACCCGGTGGAGATCACATGCACCAACGTTAACATGCAGGTGAACCACCTGCCAGTGAGAAGAAAAGTCAAGGCTGGTGTAACAACCGTCTCAGCTCAGGACGCCATTATTCCGCTATTGTTTAATGGGGCATAAAAACATTTTGCATCTGGACCTTCCTCCTATCTCGAAATCTGAAATGTTTGGTGGAACTAAAACTATTGGATATGCTCTGTAGGGGCTGTGAAAGGACAGGGAGCAGAACTACGGCTTGACCACCCTGTCCCACCAAGTAATAAATGATTAATATTTAACTGACGCTTTATCTTAAGGCTCCAGCTCTTGAGAAAATGATTGCCAGTTGTTTGTTGACCAGTCAGTTTACTTCATAGCCCCTTCCTGTTGAAATGACCCCTCGCAGGTCAAAAAACGGGTGGGACTTATTTGTCTTATGTTGAACATGGGGGTAATTATCCAGCTGCTGCAAAGTTGCGTGCTGGAACAGGCCTCAACAGGTTTTCGTCAGAAATGGTTGAGCTTGTTTGCTTGGGTAAACCCAGTGCCACTCCCATCTTCATTTAATAGCTGCTAAAAGTATGGCATTTCAACGTTCACGACACATAGACAGCCACACAGTCTATGTCTGTGTCCAGACATGTGGCAATACATTAAAACAACAACAACAACAGACACACAATTCAAAAGCTGAACCATTAAAAGAAACCAAACACAAAGTTTTGGGATGTGTACAACATAAGGTGCAGGATTGTTGTGAGTGTATTGGTCTGATCAGGTATAATCAGTTACACTGTTGATGAGGGTACAAACAGTCATCAACAGCAGCTGGTTCAGACTTGACAACAGCAGGCACCGTCTTAACATTCAGGGAAATCCTATGTGTTTGTTTTACAGGAAAAGTTATGCATAAAGTTTTTTTTTTTTTTTTTTTTTTTTTTTTTTTGTTTGTTTGTTTTTTGCGGGTACTGACAGGGACCGGCTTCCACCTGCGCTTTACCCGGTTACGCCCAACGAGACCTTTGTGAAGCGGCCGTTGCAGTTGGGCTGGATCTGTTTTACGCTGCGGACACGAGATAAGCTGCCACCAGCGTGGCTTGTTGTTGTTTTGGGTTTTTCCCCCTCCACCATCAGTCTGAATGCCATCGAATCATTTATTCAGCTGTGGATGGCATTGAATTTGCGTGTTGACGGCGACTTGAAGGTTAGTTCCTCAACGTCTGTTTCTACCCGACAACCACTGTTTCAGTCTGATTTATGTGTTTTATTTTTCTTCTTGATTTTGTTTTTTTCTTTCTTTCTTAATTATACGAGCTGTGTCCATAATGTTCCGGTGTTTTTTTGTTTTGTTTTGTTTTTTTTAATTATTATTTCTTGAGTTCCCGATGCTGCACGTTCCAGCCGGATTACGCACCTGCTGTCAATCACAACTGCTTCCGCGAATGGCAGACAACTTATGTTGTTTAGAACCCGAAGTCTACACAATAACGACGTGCACATGTTTGGGCACAGCACGTGTTGCACACACATCATGCTCATTAAAGGCCGTCGTTTCTGGTTAAAACCAACCACTAACTGATGCAAATTTTTCCTAAACGCAAAACAAACAAAAAAGGGTTTATAATAAACCTAATTAAAAAAAGAAAAAAAATCACCATTAGCGGTTAATATCAATAATTATTATTTCGTGTGCAGAGGAAACATGCAGGTTATTAATAAGACTGGATTTGTCTCATCAGCACCAGTGCTCTCATCCTGTCTCTCATCCTGTCTCTCTCTCTGACTCTGTCTTACCTCGGGAAGTTTCTGGTCGTATGTTTTTTTTTGTTTGTTTTGTTTTGTTTTGTTTTGTTTTTTTGGGGTGTGTGTGTGTGTGTAAGTTTTTCCCTGTAGTTAGTCCTAGCATGCAAAGAACCAGTCCGACATGAAAATGTTTACACGGTAAAAGCTGCACTTCCAAACAAAATTCAAAACATTAGATCACGTGCTCAGTGTGTATGGGGAGAGTAAACCACCATTCCCACCATGATGACCACAGAGCACAATCCCCTTAACGTCATAGTTTTTTTTTACCTTAGGACTTAAGGTGTTACTAAAGGAAAATAAAATACAGACCCTAATTGAATAACAGGTGAATTTTAATTTTCTAGACTGATTTCTGCATGTGTAGAAGAAAAGGAGTAACAGGAATCGGTCAGGGATTTGTCCTGTGAAAAATGGATCAGCAGATTTGGGTTGAACAAATGTTGCCGCTACAACACTTTTTTGTTTTCAATTTTATTTTCACTGCTGATGTTCAAGTAATAAAAATGTTTTATGGAAACATGTGCTAAGGAAGAAGTAGTGTAGTTTGGCGTGTGTGTGTGTGTGTGTGTGTGTGTGTGACTGGTGTAACTCACCCCCCTCTTTCTGTTCAGTGAAGCTCCAGCTGGCTTTATCTGGCGAGACAGATCTGTTGACTGAAGTTGGATGCCTGCGCTTCTCCAGAATGGGGTATCACTTTTTTAAAGCTTTGCACACTTAGCACCTAGTCCCAAAGCAAGCTTCTGAATTAGAAGTCATTGTTTGCTGTATAATTCAGCGGTCTGCTCTTTTTGTTCCTGCAGACTTGTCCGGAGGATGAGTGATGTTTTGAAAATAGTGTTGTGCTTTTCAATTGTGGTGTGGGTGGTGTACGTTGGTTCTCCGTCTTTGAGGTGAGTAATGTGGTATCTGATGTTCTGCCTGAATATGATGAGTTAGAAGTTCAGTTTTTTAACCATATGGTGTTTTCTGTTTCGGTTAAACACCATATGGTTTCTCACTTTGTGTGTTATGCTTGTGATGAATGGTCAAATAAACAACGAAACAAATGTGTGACTTTTACATTTAAAGTCAGTGGTCGGTTATACAGGAGCGCCTAACGCCAAAAAATTAAATTGACCTTCATATAGTTACAATGTTTAGTTCTTGTTGGTGCTGTTCGTTGAGTTATTGAACTGTATTCTTTTTTTAAACAAGTATTTCTCTTGTTTCCACTCTGTGTGTATCAATGGGGGCAGTCTAAATAACAAAAATGATTCTGTAAAATGAAATAGTACCTTGAATAAATGTACCTTGAATATGAATATATGACAGATTGCAGGGCTAGTTGCTATACAGTCATTTTATTTGTTCTGATATATTTCTCAGTGTTTGTTTTTTGTGTGTTTTTCTAGACTTTTAGTAAGCTTTCTCCCTATGGAAAAATGCCCTGTGGAGACCGCACACGATTTGATTCTGGACAACAGTGTGGATGCCAGTCTTGAGCTCATGTGAGACCATTCAGATGTTGAGTTTCGGCTGCTGTCAGTTACATGATTTAGATGCCAGTGTGGGCTCATTTCTTAAACTATAAGAGCAATGTTTTTTCCGATGGTTTAAATGCTTCATTTGCAACTCAAGGTATTTTTTTTGTCATCAGCTATGTAGATGTGTTGGTTTAACATGTTGAGAAGATGCAGTTCGGTTACATCAGTTAAATAGCAACAACAGGAAAAAACAAAATCAGGTGCAGTTCTCCACATTATGGGGAAGATCATTGTGCCAACCTGCGCTGCACAGCTGACCAACCGGGAGAGCAGGTTATTTGAAGAGGATCAGAGAAAAATCAACTTCCTTTTTTTGTCTTTGAGATTTGCATCCTGCTGAGCCTTGTTTCAGTTGTTCTTTCTTTCTCAAAAGAAGGACTAACGCCCAGTACAAAGATCAGCAGGTACATAATACACACCTTATACGTTTACACTTATATTGGTATATGTGATAAACCAGTATCTCTCCCTCGCTTGGCTGATAACCGAATGCAGTGCTTCAGTTGGTGCTCTGTGGATCCAAGTCTTGTTACTTTTGCCACAGTACTTTATAGAGGACTGGAACTTTACAAGGACAAAATTTAACCAAGCATTTAAACCTGCCAAATTACTTTTCCGGATGAACCTGTAAGAAATGCAAATAGGCACGACAGAGTAGCTGGAGTAAACAGTGCATGTGGAAAGTATTTCCACGCCCCCTTTTTTCACATTCTTTTGTTGTCAGTTTTAAGCTAGCATTAAAATGTCAAACAAAAAAATGCAAAAACAAAACTAAAAGGTTATTATTGAATATAAGTTAATATTCAGTGGAAAGTGTATTTTCGTTTATGAAAAAAAAACAAACCTTAAACTTATTGTATTGTCAGTTGAGCTCCCATGTCCGACATCTCACAGGTCTGGGGAAAGACAAAAGATGGTTCAGCACTACAAAATTCTTATTGAAAGCCATTTGCTTGCTCTTTATACAGTTTAAACGTCACCGTCACTTACTGTTGCAGGACCAGAAGTGATGTCCAAACGTGCACATATTGGAGAGCTCCTATCCTCTGGGAGGGAATGTTTGACCCACACCTTTACGATGAGATGCACAAGAAAAAAGGCTCCTCTGTGGCTCTGACTGTATTTGCAGTTGGCAGGTTGGTTTTTAACATCAGTGTTCAATATCAATGGATGAAATACATTCTGATACGACTCTTGTCTCCTTCTCTGTTACAGATACCTAGATGCTTACCTCAGCACCTTCCTGAATTCATCAGAGCGTCACTTCATGTTGGGTTTGCCAGTGACGTATTACATATTTACAGACACGCCAGAAAAAGTGCCAAACATCAGTCTTGGGCCCCTTCGAAAGCTGAAGGTGATCAAAGTGGAGAAGCACTCCCGGTGGCAGGATATCTCTATGATGCGAATGAAAACCATATCAGATGTCATCACGTCGGATATTCAGCATCACTGCACACACATTTTCTGCTTCGATGTAGACCAGGCGTTCACTGGGAGATTTGGATCAGAGGCTCTGGGAGAGTCTGTGGCTCTGCTCCATTCCTACTACTATCGCTTTCCTAAGGCACTGTATACCTACGACCGCAACCCAAGGTCCAGAGCGTTCATGGAAACTGGGGATTTCTACTACCACGCTGCTGTCTTTGGAGGCACGTGTCAAAATGTCAAAGCGTTGACTGATGCTTGCTATCAGAGCATCATGGAGGATAAAATGAACAACGTGGAGGCTTTGTGGCACGATGAGAGCCACTTAAACAAGTACTTGTGGAAACACAAGCCGACCAGAGTGCTTTCCCCTGAGTACTGCTGGGACCCACAGATTGGCTATGGCAGGGACATCCGCGTCACCAGACTAGAGTGGGCACCAAAACAGTACTGGAAACTACGCACACCTTAGTATGTTCTGAGATAAAAGACATTTTATCAGATAGACTTACTCTGTTGCTCTTATGTTCTCATGAGAGTAATTAGAATATCTGTGGTGACCCGGAGTTTCAGAAGAATGTTTGTTTAGACGAAGTTAAGCCTGTCTCATCGTCTGTATCATCGCACTTATCGTATCATCGTCTTAAGTGATAAAAGAAATATTTTTTGATGACTAAACATATTAAAGTGCATTTAATTACCAAACTCTACCAAAGTGCAATTGCACGTTTTTTTCTACTTTTCAAGAAGACATACAGTACATCTGCATGAATTATTTTTAATTCGTTTTACCAGAACATCCATTTGTATATATATATATATATATATATATATATATGTATATGTGTGTGTGTGTGTGTGTGTGTGTGTAAATATGGCACAATAAACCATGTTAATCAGGTCTGTGCTTTACAAGTTAAGCTGCAGGTTAAAGTGTAAATTGTGCGTATCGTCTGACACTAGCAGTTTTGTGTCAGTAAAGTGCCATCGTTAGTTCATTTCGAATTTGTGGTTAAAAAAATGACGACAAAAAACTTACTTCATTTCTCTCAACCACAGTTAAGTCACTGGCTTCTTTTGTTCCTCAATGGCAACATCACTGAGTTGCCATTGAGGAACAAGATGTGACTGGCAGAGTTTCATAACTTCTTATGAGCATGTTTGTGAAAACGACTGCTTTGGCAGATGTAACCTCGCTTTGTGTTATTGACATGGAGAGCTTGATTCCGTGTTGGTTGGTCAAGTTTCATTGGTTATGTTGAACTCTACATAACTTGGTAGAGGCCAGTGAATGAGGCATTCTTTGTGATAAAATGGTGAAATGCAGTTTGTATAATCTAAACCATAAAATGTCAGGTTCATGTTACAGTTAATACAGTTTCTTATTGGTTTGACAATAATGTTGTCAAACCAATGTTCACTTTTCTATATTTACAATAATGTCCCTGCCTGACTACTATACTGTGCACATCGGTCTGAATATGGGTTTATGTGGGCTTGATTTTGATTTGTGGCCTTTTATATTTTGAAAAAAATTAATTTGTTGGTGTTCATTTCATATATTTTACACCTGCACTGATTTTCTTTTCATTTGAGTAACATGCATTTGTTAAGGGCATTACGAAATCTACACTGTAATGTACAGACGTAGTAATAAAATTTGTATTTGTTGACTCAAGGAGCAATGCATGTTTAATATACCAAAATACGTTTCCCAAGAATATTATATTTATATGCATTTCAACAGTAATACTTAAATTCATTCAGCACAATCCAGCAGTCCAGTGAGAATGATGAAACAAGCAGCTGTAAACATACACTTCAGAGTGTCATCATCATTTTTACTGATTGCAGACAAACCTGCAGAAGTTGAAGGCATTGCTCAAAGTTACCTCTGCTTTATGCAACAAGTTGCCAGTCTGCCTGGCAGCATTTCAGAGAATACAGACATGTTCTAATAATAATAATCATAATAATAATCATAATAATAATAGATTTATAGACCTTAACCTTGATTTTGAGTCGGTTGACGTGTAGCAGCTGGATCTTCTGATGAGTTTCAGGAAGTAGTTTGTTAAAAAGACTAAAATGGTAGGCTGGTAAAAAGGTAAATAAGAAATGGGTTGTTTTAAGGGAGAAATTTGACAATTAAAAAAAAATTACTTAGTTCTACCAATACAATTGGCCCCATAGGGATGTGCAAAAAATGTAGCTAAAGCAAAGAATAAATCAGTAAATCTGTGCTTTGTGTTTTTTGAATAAAGGGAGAATTCATGTAGTTTCAAGAGATTGTGCCAAAAGTAAACAAAAATATTTTATATTTTTATAATATTATTTTATCATTTAATCAAATGAATTAAAAATACAAGTCATACGATATATTAACATAAAATGTTAAAATAGAAAATAGAACTTTCCAAAACAAACATATTATTGATTATTTTATCATTTAATTACAGATGAACTAAAAATACAAGTCATACAGTATATTAATATAAAATGTTGATATAGAAAATCTAGAACTTTCCAGCAGAACATTTTCAGGAACACAAACTGTCCGAGCTCCCGAGAGCGGCCTGGGAAGCAGGTTGGTCTGAGCGTCTCTGAGTAGAGGTCAGGTTCAAGTATCCCATCTCTGCTGATGGCGTCGGGGCCACAGACATCAAACAGTGTGAGGGAGACGTCGCTTCTGTCTGCTTGGTCTGAATACTCAGAGTTTCATCCAATAATGTCTGACTTTCAGAGGGCTTAGGCACCATCACCCTGTAGAGACACATCAGACTTGAAACAACTTCCATAGCATCAGACTGGCTTTCATCAAGTTCTTGAATGTAGTCTAACCTACCTGCAAGACTGCACAGAGAGGGATGTGAAAATACGCTGAAGGTCACATTTCTTCTTCAGCTCCTATTCAGTTCAAAGCGTCGTTGCCAGATAAATAGTAAATAACTATGTCTACATTCAAATGCCTTATATTTCTGCATCCAAATACAGAAATCAGTTTCTCTGATATTGACACATCATGACTTTTAAGGCGACCTGATGAGGTTACAGTCTCCGGGGGCTTAAGACTTTTAATTGTGTGCCTTGGTGAGATGACAGTTCATCTACAGTAGCTTAACAACAACAACAATATGAGCTGTGTGTATGGATGAAGCAGGTCTGACTCTTTTCAGTACCTCAGCAAAGTCAGGTGACTGCATCTTCTGCAGCGTTCGCTCCAGGACAGACAGCTGGTTGGACACGTGGGTTAAACTGGTTCCCAGTTTCTTGTTTTCCATTTCTAGGAAATCCACCCTTCACACCAAAAGAAACATTTATTCTTCATCGGTGAACATATGGCCTAAATTCCTTCTGCTATTTCACATGAATCTGCGTTGGCTCGTGCAGGGCAGTGTTCAATACCTGCATTTGGACAGAGCAGCTGTTAGATTATTGTCTTCCTTGTTGTGCTCCTCCTCATTGAGCTGTTGCAACAACCTCGTCCTCTCAGCGAGCAGCTTCCCATTCTCAGCAGTTATCCACACGACACGCTCTTTTTCCTGGGAAGATTGATATCATCTGGTTTATCTGAGCACAGCCTTTATGGTGAGGTTTGGTTCAGCACCAGAGGAAATATAGTCTCAGACAGCCTGTTATTTTAGTCAGTAATCAGAATAACACACTGCAGCTACAGAGAGGCAAACTGGAGTTAAGTATTGAATGAGGGTAAATGTTAAATGAAAAATAACATTTGTTTATTTATAGAACATAACAATAATTTTTGTCCACTTTTTAAAATTCAAATTTTCTGGAAGGTTTACATGGCATTTTTAGAACAGATTATTTGAAAAATAAAAAAAAAGCGGATGAAGGAGAAATAGATGTTCCCTCTGAGTTTGAGGATTGAAGCCTGTTAATTTGCCCTGGCTTCAGTATTCTGAATTCGTTTGTGAAACCCTGCACAAAACTACAGATTTACCTTTGTTAATGAATGTGAACAAAAGGACAAGTCCCGCTGCAGAGCTTTTATCTTCTCGTCTCGCCACGCGGTTTCACGATCAAATTTCTGTTTGGCCCCGCACAGTCTGGCTTTGTGTTTTTCCTTCATCTCATGATATTTACTGTAAACACGTGGGCAAAAATAGAACAGAATTCTATAAGGTCAATTAGGAGATAGCAGTAGTTTCTGATGAGTTTAAATACTGAAGAAACCTTTTTTTTTTCCAGTTACCTGCGCTCCTTGTCAAGGCATTTGAGAGTCTCACAGATCTCCTTCTTGAGTGTCTCACCCTCATCCTGTGTGGAAAACAGACTCCTGACTGTGTGTTGATAATCGGGACGCTCCTGTGGTCCAAAACACAAACATAAGCCAGGACAGAAAGAGAGACAGGTTCTGTCTTTTAGTGCAGGTGAAGAGAACAAAGCATAACATAGTTGGGGTTTATCTGCTGATAACGGTGTGTTTTCGTTGTCCGCTTGTGTTGGTAACTCATTGACTTTGCTGATATTGATGGGTTTTACAGTATGTTTAAGGAGAACAGGGTGTGATCCTTTCATGTAATGGTTCTTACTTTGGCCGGCACATTAGCCCGGTCGCCGGGGACCTGCACTGTCTGCTGCTGTTGTTCCTGCAGGGCGAACTCCAACTGCTCGAGCTCCTTCTGCAAGGATACAACCTTTAAAAAAAAAAAAAAAAAAGAGGAACACAAATAATTGGAAGCGACAAAACTTCTCTTTTCTATATAGTTGAACAGTATTGTTGCGTGGTGGTAGTCGTTTTCCCTATTGATTCATTGATTAAGTTGTTGATTTGATATATAAAAATGATTCCATCATGTTTAATAGTAGCACTTTACACAGTTGTAATGTCGTACTTTCACAGCCAGAGGGAAACAGGGTCAGAAATTAGGGCAGCTGTAAAATCTGCCTCTCTGCCTTGTGCTAATGGTGGCAGCCAATCATTAACAGGTTTCCTCAGCCCCTCATCTAATGCCAGCTCAAAGCTACAGCATAAGGCTAAGTGTGTGGTTATATACATACATACATACATACATACATACATACATACATACATACATACATATATATATATATATATATATATATATATATATATATATAGACCATACCTTCCGCTGCAAACTGCCTTTCTCAGCATTAAGGGTTCGTACTCTGGTCCTCAGTGCTCTGATCTCAAGGTCCAAACGGTCATTCAGCTCTTTGGTCTTTCTCAGTTCCATTTTTTCTTTAAATGAAGTCAGACAAACATCATGTATCATGCAGTTATCATGCAGTATATGAACAACATGAACGTGTCGTTGAGAGTGATACACAGATCTTCTCTCCATTTTAGATTCAATATTCAACAACAAGGGAAAATTATTTTGAAAAAAAAAAATATGAAAAATACACAAGAAAAAAGTATTCTCACCACACTTCTGCAGTTTCTCCACTTCCTGCTGTGCTGCCTGCAGCTCGGGCTCTGGAAAACACCAACAACAAATCAAAAGCAGATGTTTGACCAGTCCTCCTCACAAACTTGTTGGCAGAGTATGGAAAGCTGTGATGTAGTTCTGAGTGTCTCTGGGTCTTTGAAGCTTTTATCATTAGGACGGATGTTTACATTTGTACCACAGAAGCAAAAGGAATGAAAGAGATAACAGACTGCTATGTTATCGCCATGACAAATCTCTATTAGAATGACGCAAGCAGCTAATCAGTAACTGATAGCAGTCTGTCACCATATGCTTTTTGGGTCAAGTGTGCAGACTCCAGCTGATCAGTCAAACGGCGGATCTCGCCGTGGGCCATGGCCAGGCGCCGGGAGCCCTCCTCCAGATCCCGCTCCAGACGGGAACACCTCCTCGCCACACTGCTTGACTGGCCAGTCAGATGCCTGGTGTCAGCCTAATGAGATGCACAGAGAAATGACAAAGGCTACAGTGGATATGAAAGCAACCACTGAACATGCATAAGAATCCTCAGAAATACAGACAGGCGACCTTAGAAAGAGCAGTGGCATCAAGATCTGATCTGTGATCTGTGGTGTAGCGTCTTGTATTTGTCTTGCCATGCAAAAGCTCCTCAGGCTGAACTTACTGACACTGCAACAACGCAAGGGGAGCAGTTAGTGCAGATGCTGCTAATCAGGAGTTTTGAACAGAAAAGATGAAAACAAAAACATGCATGTTTGTCATGTTTAGTATTTGTTCATATATAACAAGATGCGGTAACATAATTGATGATAAAAGTACACACAGAGATAAAAGAATGTTTGCTATTATGAGAAGCTTTGTAGAGTCCAAAAAGTCTCCTCCATGGGCTATGGCCATGATGTGGTGCCCCCTTGTGTGGAGACTGTGGAATAACAATAGAGCGGATCAGAATAAATTGTTGAATCACAGAGGAAATTTGCATCTGGGAAAGCTGTAGAACATAGTAGGTATTTTGTGTTGTAGTTGGAGTATGTGCTTTGTTTTTCAAATGATTCTGAATGTGACTGAAATGTGATTTAATCCTACGAGTAATGTCACAAATGTCACATGATTCCTCTCGTTAGCAAAGCTGGATCTCTCTTTTGATTGTTAATTATCAAATCAATTGATGCTCCTCCTCTAACCTGTCTTGCGATGCTTTTGGAAGCTTGTGTCTCTGTCCCCAGTGGGCAGGTCGAGGTGTTGTTGTTGTTGTTGTTGTTGGTGGTGGTGGTGTTGGAGTGATCTCCACTTGTCTCCAGCAGGGAGGCCCTCTCCACCAGGAGGTACGCCACCTGCTCACTGACACTGCTGTGAATCAGCTCTGTGAGACCCTGCTGATACAGCATTTTAGCCACCTCGCTTATCTGAGCATCTGGGACAATGAAGACAGGAGAAAAGGGGGAAGGGTTTTTATTATATACAGTGTTTTTACAATGCTCACGGTGAACTGATGTTATCAGTGAACTGATCATGTGATCCTGTTCCAAGTGGAAAATTCAGTGGTGTAAATCTACCCCACTAATCGATTTACCAGTGGATCTGAAGATGGTATTTTGACATACACATCATGTGGCTGATAAAGAAGCAGAAAGTCTGTCTGTGTTGAAGACAGAAAACATCTACATTATTTCCTCAGTGTCTTTAGAAATTGACTATCGGTTAAATAAATGTCAACAGTTTGGGAATCTGTATTAAAATAGTGACGATACAAAAAAAGGCAGTGATTTGTCAGCATTGCTCCTGTGGTGAGGATGTGGTCCACTGTTGAACATTTCCCACCTTGAAGAGTTAGTAGCTGCTGCAGCTGGTCCTTCAGCTGATCATTCTCATCCTGTATCTCCTGAGCCAAAACGTCTTTGTGTGCTGTGAAGATGCGGATCTGCTCCAGGGACTTGCGAACCTCACAGAGACACAGATCTTGATTGTCTCCCTGACGCACCGAGATGTTTACATATTCTTACTCAGTCAGGACTATTTACCTCTTCCATCTCTGCCAGATGTTGTGAGCGTTGCACGTCCTGCTCCCTTCTCACACTGCTCAGACATTGTCTGGTGTGCTGAAGGGCACGCCATAGCACACACAGATGAGTCTCCATGGAGGAGTCAGGAGCAAAGCCCTCCTCGTTTAACCATGTGGCAATCTGCTCCCGCTCGTCCTACAGACAACATGGGTGTCGCCTCAATTCAGACCTAGCAAACGTCTACTGAATCTATTGGCTGTCGTTGTTGGACAAGAAATTGGGCTATTTTTCTGATGAATAGAATAGAATAGAATAGAATTGAATTGAATTGAATTCAATTGAATTGAATTCAATTGAATTGAATAGATGATGCTGTTGTTGCAGACAATAAAAAGAAACTAACAAATAAAAACATACATTAGAAAGAGAGACATATAAAGAAATAGAAATAATATATGTGGTGTAAAAAGCAATAGAAACAGTCGTGTAGATGGCACTGTGTCCTCAACTCTGGATGAACGTGTTTGCACAGTTCCAGCAGCAGATGTTTTCCTCTGTGGAGACAGCTGGAATAGACACTGTGCTGCTGCCGCATTGCTTTCTCCGTGTGCATGTTGGGAAGGATGTGTTTACATAAGAAAGAAAGAAAGAAAGAAAGAAAGAAAGAAAGAAAGAAAGAAAGAAAGAAAGAAAGAAAGAAAGAAAGAAAGAAAAGTGATTTAGAAGTGGTTCTTACCTCATGTTGATCCATGGTGCGGTGAGAGGCGCCTTCCTCAATTTTATTTTATCATTATCATTATAATTATTATTGTTTGTTTTCAGATCAGCGACGTAAACACGCGAGTCGATGGCTCGCGAAGCGGCTGTATCTGTGCGTAACAAAGGGGCACGCGCACATTCAAGTCCCCATAAACGCTCTTAACGGTTGAAACTATTATTTAAGTTCAATGTGTTTAAAGTTTAAATCGGCAATCCGCGTTAAATCCAGGGTAACAACGAGCGCGCGAGAGCGTGACGTCGGATGATGCTGTTACAGTCCGGAACATTCTCCGTTTCTTAGAGGGAGAAGTTCTCTTTCAAGACTCTGTGTACAATGATCGTCGATTGTCCGCGGGTCAGTGAAGGCGTCTTATGGGACCGGTAATGGGATGAATAGTTCAAGGTCACTGAAAAACTTAAGTAACAACGAGGTAAGAAACATTTTAAATTAACGAACAAAACTATAGGTGGCCAAGTAATAATAATGCTCATGTCCCATTGACTGACAGTTCTAATCCTGTTCTAATCCTGGACAAATTGTAATTAACTATTTTGTTATTAAATTAAATTGTCTTTCACCACTGACTGGTTAGTTGATGAAATGTGACTCTTGATGCAAATGTGTGTAACTTGTTTAAGCGTGGTCATTATATGTATAAGAAATGTATTCTTATGACGATCCAACTTGTTTTTATGTAATAATATCCAATATGATAAAGTGTTTTTATTATACATGTTACATTTATGTGCAGCATTTATTTTTCTACTTTTTCTTCATTTATGTGTAACATACAAACATTTATTTACACGACGTAGTATTCTCTCAGAGGATTTTATTATGTCTGTTGTGTCTTGGGTGGTCTGAGATTTCCTGCACCCTTACAGTCAAAAGTGAGCAGTCATCGGCCTTTATTTCCTCCCTTTCCCTTTGTGTAGTGGTCTTCATGCCAAGCTGCTGAATGAACAGCACGAGTGCACGTGTAGTGCTGGTGTAAACATGTGGATTCAATAAAATAAAAACCCACTATGCATCTACTTATGTTAGAGGTTGTGAAGATTGTATTTTTTTTTTTCATCATTGCTATCTGGATGGTGGATTTAAGCATAAACTACTTTATCGTGTTTTTTCCCGAATTTGAATGCAGATCTGTCGTTTGGCTGTGGAGAAAATGTTCTGTTTACGTCGGTCCGGAGGAATGTTATTTTTGGTTCCGAGTGGGCCCAGACCACAGATTTGAGGGGGAGGGCAGGAAAAGTTTAGAGGAAATGGGTGTTGAGAACTCCTCCTATATCTGACTCCACATTCCTTTTTTCTGCCCTTCTCTCCAAGTTTTGGAGTTAAAGCGTCTGGAGAGCACAGAGTGAGGACAGCAGCAGAAAAAGACTGAAGCGTACAGACTCACTGACACAGAAGCTGAGGGGTAAGAATTTCATCCAAACACCTTTGTTAAAGTGAATAGATGTGAGTGGTTTAGTTTCTGACATAATAAATAATATAATATATACAATGCATAATAAAGATATTGCCCAATAAGATGCAGGTCACGCCCTAATGTGGTCACAGTCTGACAAGATTTTAATGACTGTGTCTTTGATGCTTTTCTTGGTCTTTCATCATTGTACTGTATGATGCTTTGGTTCTGTCTGTGCCAGGTACAGCTGGTTTACTCCTGCGTAAACCAGATGTTGTAGTATGTAATCAAACACATGCCTCTCTCTGAACTGTCTACAGTCTGATGGCAACAGTCATTTCCCTCTATGGTCAGAGCGAGGTGGGAAAGACAAACATGTGGAAAAGGATAGAATGCTTTCCAAGAGCCCAGCAACACAGTAAAGGATATATACAAAACAAAAGCTGAATCTAATGTGAAACTAGTGTTTCAGGAACATTTCTGATGTGCTTTATTCTGGCTCGATTGTTTCTGTCTTTCATTTTAACATCTGTTTCTGGGAGAACTGAAACCAAGCAGGAACAATTCTTACTTAATAATGTAACTTCTGCTTTGTGCAGGAGTTACATTATTAATCATGATACTGTTATGATAAACAGTATCATAACGACTGCGTTTCCTTCTGATCACCTATGACTGAAAAACTGAGATCATATTTTAAAGTACATGCTTCTTTACAGAAATAACAGGGTACTAATTCAATAAATACCACGCCCCCCCCCCCCCCCCCCCCCCCCCCCTCTGGCCGCTGTGTGGTTCACTTGCGGCTTGATAAATGAGCAGATTGTCAGTGGAGATGTTGAGGAGCACGATGAAAGTGGTCAGGGTTTCCCCCGAGAGGCAAACACAGAGTCCTCTGTCTCGGGCCATGTCCGCTGCCTGTTTTAAATGACATGCAGGAAATCGACACTAGTGGAAAAATTGTGTTTCCCTGACTACGCTGTCATTTGCATGAATCAACAAAATGGATTTTATAGTCTAAATTGTATTCTGCAATAATTGTTTGTTGACAGGGAACAAGGCGCAGTCATGGTCTTCCTCCTGATCCTGATAACCGTGCTCCATCTGGTCACACTGGCCATGCTCCTCATCGCCACACTGGAAAAGGTGAGAGGCTCCAGTCAACTGGTGTGTTAATGCACGTCCCTGTTCCAACAACAGATGTCACTGTAATCAACGTGATATGAAGAAACTGTAAACATGCTGCACGTCAACAAACTAATTTACTAATGCGTCTTTCTTTCTTTCTTTCTTTCTTTCTTTCTTTCTTTCTTTCTTTCTTTCTTTCTTTCTTTCTTTCTTTCTTTCTTTCTTTCTCTCTCTGTTCCTGCAGTCGTGGTGGATATGGGCAGATTCAGAAATCACAGACCTCTGGTACAACTGTTTCCACGACAACGCCACTAACACCTGGTTGTGTGCTGCTACAAATGAAAATGGTGAATTATCAGAGTCTGCCCGCTGTGAAATTTGCCATATATAGATTTATTAATATATATCTGTGTGGCTGAACTTTTGGTTTTACTGTTGTGTATGTGTCCTCTCAGACTGGTTGCAGTCGGTCCAGGCCCTCATGGTCCTCTCTGTGGTCTTCTCCTCTATCTCCTTCCTGGTCTTCCTGGGCCAGCTGCTCACCATGTCCAAAGGAGGAATCTTCTACTTCACAGGCCTCTGTCAGGCCTTTGCAGGTGTTTCCAAGGCTTATTCCCTAATTCACATAAAACCATGACAATTCTGTGCATCCGTACAAACAAAGGGTTGTACAGGTGTACCTAATAAAGTGAGGCCATTATAAACATTAAAACGTTTTTGATATGTCATTTTTTGCAGGCTGCACAGACTTCGCCGCCTGCCTCATCTTCACGTTCCACAGAAAGGAGATCCTGAATGACTCCAGGGATCTGAGCAAAGGACATTTTGGCTACTGCTTCATCCTGGCATGGCTGTGCGTCCCTCTGCTCCTGGTCAGCGGAGTCCTGTATGTCCACCTGCGCAAGAAGCAGTGAGTGTGAAAAGAAAAATCCAC
This sequence comes from Trinectes maculatus, assembly GCA_016785345.1. Taxonomy (NCBI): domain Eukaryota; kingdom Metazoa; phylum Chordata; class Actinopteri; order Pleuronectiformes; family Achiridae; genus Trinectes; species Trinectes maculatus. The sequence goes on from JAFBJQ010003254.1 coordinate 157,232, forward strand.
CAGGGATGAAAGCGAAACCTCCTGAAGGATTCTTACATACAGCTATTAGGACATGAATGAATATGGGGCTTTGTGTTTTGTATATATGTGTTTACTTAATAAAAACTGGTTTTCTCTTCATAACCCGTTATTATCTTTGTAGTGTTATTTGTAATCTGTCATTGTCCCTTCATCTTTATTCAAGAGCTTTGCTAGATCTGTGTACGAGCCACGTTTTTTTTTCTACTAAGTGCTTTATTTGTAACACAGTGCAGGCATAATGCTATGGCAACAATAGGGCGTGTCGTCCCTTTCGTTTAATCTCTCATTGTTTTGTGGAATTCGCTGTTTGCTCTGTGGAAAAGCATGGCGACAGTGTAGAGCAGAGGAGGAACGTTACACAACAAGCTCAGAAACACCTTTTCCAGTGATCTGTTGTGATTGCACCTGATGCTTTCAGGTGATAGTCGGATCCAGTGTGGTGTGTAACTCTTCTACAAACTCACCTGTCCGGCTGGACCAGTCCAAAAAGACAACTGTGATGCAATCGCCCACTGTACATAGATTCGATTTCCACTCCAGTCATACTCGATATTATTCACCACATTCACTAAACGTATGGTGTGAAACCAGAATGTCAGCGTTTATTTTAAATCGTGCACCTATAAGAGTTGGAGGAGGTGCAGTCGGATTGTGATGATGCGTCTGCCCAGATCACGCATCTGTCCGCTGCGCAGAATTTCTGGAATCTGAAAACAATGTCAGCAACAAGGAGTGGAAGCGTCAGGAGGAGTGAGATGACATTCAGGGGAGGGGACACGAGGAGCTGCAGTTACTGACAAGACTGAGAGATAAGTTATACTGCCGTGGAGGTGAGTTTCACATTTTTGTTGGTTTTATTTTTTGGTGCATTTAAGCCTTTTTCCTATCAGCGGAACAATCACTGATGGCTTCAGCGTGTTGATTTTTCTCCTATGTCAATATGAGCTGGAGGACAAGGCCGCTGCAGAACACGGATGGTATTCAGGACTGAACTTGTGAACTCTGAACGGGCTTTATCAGGAAGGAGCGACGTGAAACCGCCAAGACGTCAGCATCGAGACAGCTGCGTTCTGAGGAGCCCTTTCATCATGGATACAGCCTCGTTTCTGCTCCTTTACCGGAGGGATGAATGAGGTGATGGCTCTGTCTGGACTTGAGGGTGTCGTGAGTTGGTCTGGGAGGGCCGGGTTGTCACTCGTTTGCAGTCAGTAGTGGGAAGTTGGAGTGGTGGCCCCTTTTTCCTGGAGACACACCAGACTGCAGTTATGTCAAACTCTCACGAGCAGAGCCTCGATGAGGACGCAGTGTTCGTGGAGGTCACTGAGTCGTCTCCTGAGTTCCTCTACTCCGAGAAGGAGCGACAAGCAGTGGAGAGACTCCTGAACGCAGGACCGGCGGCGTTCTACAGCGCCATCGGCACCGAGCGCTCCGGCTGCTTCTTGTCGTCTGAAGAGGTCAGCCATATAACCGGCTGGGCTCAGGACTATCGCTGTAACCAGCCGCAGGTGCAGTGGGAGGAGGATGGAGTGGAAGGCGCCTCAGAGATGGAGGACCTCTGTTCCACCTACTTCCCGTGCCACTCTGACACACCGGCCCCGGACCTGGACCTGGGCTGGCCTGAAAAGGGCCCCTGTGTGTCAATGGGGAGTGTGACAGTCCACACCAGCCCCCCTGCTGAAGGAGAAGCCCCTGTCAGAGAGATAATCCGCCGACACTTGCAAAAGGCCACCCAAGTATGCAAATATCATAAATAGTTTTAATGGCAAATCTGTGTGTGAACACCGCACATAGATAGATAGAGGTGACGTGCATCAATACAGATATGAAAGATAAGTACAGAGTTAGAATTTTTGACACTGACTACTTTTAAACCACTGCAAGTCAAATGAAAATGCACTTTCAGCAGAAAAGGCATTTCTTTAGTATTTACTGAAAGGTATACTAAAAATAAAATAAATAAATAATTGTAGAAATACGATGGCCTGCTTCAGTTTAACCTCTTCACGATTATAGAAAAGTCATACTAGATGCACATTACACCTGTCCAACATGAAAACACACCTTAAGGTGTATTACAACCAAAAGATTAGTTTTACTTAGAGAAGTTTAATATTATGATTTTACTGTTGCAGTTTTCATTATATAGTATCTGATCTATTTTTCCACAATGGTTTTTCACAATAAATGTTAAAAAAGAGGGTTTACTCTACTGTGTTGCGTGCTGTGTCTGTGAGTGACTTTTTATCTACTATCTAGGTAATTGCCATTGTGACCGACAGACTGACAGACGGTGCAATAATTGGCGATTTACACAGCGCTGCCTCTCGGGCTGTCCCCGTCTACATCATCCTCAACCAAAGATCCATTCAAGACAATTTCACGCTCAACAGGCTCAGGCATCCGGTGAGTCATCCCCTATACATCAACACACACCTAGCAACCACCGACTTGTGCATGTTCATACGTGAATAAATTAGACATTTGCATTCATTCATTTTCTACCAATTATTCTGTGCAGGGTTGCGGGGTGGGGGTGGGGGGTGGGGGGGGTGGAGCCAAAGCCAGTTGACATCAGGCAAGAGATTTTATTTAGCAAAAAAGCAAAGCACCTCCAGTTTAGTAGATCAAGACATTGACTAATGGGATCCTCTCTTTTAAAATGTCATGTTGGGGAGTAATTGTGCATCAGTACCATTAAAAACTTGACACACTGCATATGTACTCTGTGGAGGTATCTGATAAACCAGAAGCGAGTCTTTGGCATGCTCATGTTAGGAATGCCAAAGTACTTTGAGCAACTTGTAGCTAAACCGGCTGCACAGCATTCAGTGGTTTGCTTGAATCAGACGAAACCCGGGCTGATGTCAAGGCCAAAGCGAAAACGATCCCATTTTCATACAATATGTTACACGTGAAACCGATTTACAGGACTGGACAGAATTTTATATCTAGTCCAATGTCTGTAAGTGAGCTTGCAGGTTGTAAAGTGATCAGAGATTAACTAAAGATAATATTTCAATTACTGGCGGGTTTCATGATTCCCCCGACACTTGATCTACTGCCACCATCATGTCAGTATAGTCATTTAAAAAGCCATAATGTGTTTGAGAGGTGCCTCGGGCACGACGCGACATTAACAGATGGGCTTGTCATAGATTGGGAGTTGAGATATAATAATACCTCTAAAATTAATATAATGGAGATGGAGGATAATTTATTTGGTTCATTATCTTACACTCATAAAGTCTCTACTGAAAAAAAAACAATCAATGTTTTTTTCCTTTAATTTAAATATTTGGGTTTGTGTTATCATATTGAATCTGTCTGCCGAAAAGGTCAAAGCAAAGTATTTCTTTTCTCTGCTGCCTTTTTGCGGGAAGTATCTACGTTATAGAAATATAATATAGAGTCGTATGGTTGTATGACCACTGACCACAAACTGTTTCACTAAAAAAACGCTTGTGTTTCGGCAGAACATGCGTGTTCGTGTTCTCGGGGGGAAAACCTTCTGTTCTAGAACTGGCAGGACAGTGACGGGAGAAATGAAAGACAAGTTCCTAATGGTGGATTTACAGACAGTGATTCATGGCAGCTACAGGTTAACAGACTCTTTACCGTATCTCTTTCATGCATACTGTCCAGCGTGTGTGCAAGATAACAAGTTGTCTTTGCACTCCGCAGCCTGACGTGGACAGACGCTCACCTGCACCGGCAGCTGATCACTGTCCTAAAAGGCCCCGTCGTGGACCTGTTTGACAGGGAGTTCAGGATCCTTTTCGCTGCGTCCTTCCCAGTCGCGGACACGTGGAGGGTTGCAGGTGCCCGTGTGGATATTACTCAGAAGCTGAGGGACTTTGCTGATCTTCGACTCAAAAAACAACTCTCTTTGGAGTCTGAGATGAACAACCCTCCGTCTCCACCTGCCGAGTACCTCCTGGACTGGGAAGCCATGGGCGTTGTCCAGCGGGACGGCTGGTTTCCAGAGAATCCTTTTGAGCAACATGAAGAAAACACGTTCAGGGAAGTTCCACCCAACAATAAGATGCTGTTTAATGAAAACGCACCCATTTTGGACAATTTCACCAACAACGGAAACCGGTTTGTGGATACAAAAAGGTACATGATTCCTCTCCCTTGAAGGTGTCTTTGCATTAAGTATATTTCCAGTTTCACTTTCAAATTCTTTTTGTATTGTTTATTTTAACTATCATATGCAGGACAGCATTTATTTTGATTTGTTTGTACGAAAGATTTGCTTGCAGGCTGTTACTGATGTCTCCTTGTATTTGACAGGCTATCTGAAAACACTTTTCCACTGATGAACCATGTGCCGGATAAATCAACAACATTCAAGTGAGTTTCTGGCCCATTCAGAAATTCTGCTTTTTTTTCCTATGTCTCATGCAATTTTTTTCTTCTGGATCTTAATTTTTTTCACAGCAACACTGAGTCCAGGCTAACAGACCTAACTCCAGAGAGGATAAGGAGGTAAGAAGCAAAAGATAAAGACAACACATCAAGTGGAAATGCTATATTTTAAGGAGAATGTGCTGTTTTCATCTGAAGGGTGGAGCGCATAGTAGAGAAAAACGTTATCAGGCAACTCTCCTCAGAGAGGAGACCCAGCTTTGATGAGGGAACACGACTTGATGATAAAACAGTAGAGCCAACACACAATATGGCCATGCTATCACCTACGAGACAAGAGCGCTCAAAGAGAGAACCTTTTATGGGGGTGGAGATCAGCGCCAACAAAGTGGAGAACACACCATCTTCTCGAGTAAGTCACTGGCATGTGCAGTCACAACACTTGACCTAACGCTGATGCAAAATCACTGAGAAACCTTGCTGTCCTCACAGAAACCTATAATCCTGATGATGCCGCAGTCTGAGAGTTTCAGCTGCCTGAGCGACATCATGAAGAAGATCCAGCCTCAGCAAAGTGTTTCAAGGCTGTCCAAGAAAGGCTCAAATGCCACCATGTCCGAAATGAGCCAGTCGATGATGGACCTGAGCACATACAAGACCGAGACTAACAATGATGAGAGAGGAATCCCGGTGCCAAGATTCAAGGCTGGGGTAAGTGTGTAAAATTGTGTGTATATGTGTAATACTGTATATGTGCAGGATTACTACTGCAACAACGCATCATCAGTAGGGTAAAACTAACCTGTCTCGTGATGGTCTAATCCCAACTCACGTTCCCTATTAGTGGGTGAACAATCCAACGCACACACACACACACATACTGTGTATATATATATAGCTACCTTTGGGATTAACAAACTAAAAAATATTTCAATATCTTGACTGGTCTAATTACTCTCTGTTTCCTTGATAGGCCTTTGACCCATCTTACATGACTCCTGCTTTTGCTCTGATGAAGAAGAGGAACGATGAGTTGAAGTCTGCGCTGTACAGAACTCCGAAAAACTTTCTGCCCCGAGAGAGGCCTCGCAGCTCCAGCTATGGCCTCAATTTGGACTGGAGGAGGTCACTGGCAGAGAGGGCGAGCGAAAAGGAGTGAGGAGCGAGGACAAATATACAGGAGCAGTATCTTGTATAACAACAGACAGCAGCCAATGGACATTAATGACCCTTTACAGTGTTAATTACCTGAAATAAGCCACGAGCAGACGATGAGTCTGACCATAGTAAACCATTGTAACTATGTTACTAAGTATAACGTTTTCATGTAATCAGTTTTATCCCACTGAAGCTAAAGATTGGACTGCTGTATGCAGTGCATCTAAAGCAGTGCTTTACCGTTCTTCTCGTAGTGTGTGAATAAATCAAAATGCTTTATGCATGCTGCTGACACTGAGTGAAAAGTTGTCAAAATGTCAGTTGAGCATATGTAACTGCTCACTAGGTAACTATTGATATAATTTTAAACTTCAGCATATGGGACTAAATGTACATTTGTGTAGGAAATGTGCACGCATTGGAGTAAAATGAAATAAGTTTGCTGATAAATTTGCAAAATATATCATAAATCTATAGCAAGTTTATGATTTCAAATGTGTCCCTTTGTTTATGACCAAGAAGCAAATCTGATGAACTACAGAAATCCCCATTAGCATTGCCATTTTACAAATATCTGCACAGTGTTACTGGAAGAACATCATATCATAATATCAGCTTGAAATACACTCAACATCACAATGTGCATAGCTAAAAAATGTGAATGTAATGGTTTGAAATATTAAATATTCTTTTAAATATGCTCTATATTTAGCTTCTTGTTTTAAGTCTATCATTTATTTTACACTACAGTACTTGCACTATTACATCTATCTATCTATCTATCTATCTATCTATCTATCTATCTATCTATCTATCTATCTATCTATCTATCTATCTATCTATCTATGACAAGTAATGATGTTGAACATTTACACTCCAGTACAATAGGTGGCGGTGTCTGCTTTTTTTCCCCCAATGCTTGATAGTGCCAAAAAAATCAACAAGAAGAAGAATTTCCGGAAGCACATGGTTAACTGTGTAGAAAATGATCATCTGAACTCCACTGAATGGTTACACTTTTTACTGTTTTTTTTTTTAACTGGTTAAGCGCTGAAGTTGAATCGTATTGTTAACTGTTAGTTTTCTTGACTCGTTTTGTTTTCTGACGCACGTCAACGTGCATTATTTCCATTATGGTTCGAGCACAGAGGTGAGTTTGCTTAACCTTAGCTTCCTTACGTTTGAATGTCTTAATGTAGATGCAACTCTAATGTTAAACGTAGCCCGCCGCAGAGCATTTAGAGTCGATGGGTAACCTGTCATGTTAATGAAATGTCCAGTGAGTTCATAGGCTTGATCCAGGATCTCAACACAGACTACGGGGCTGTGATATGTTGCATCTGCATCAGATTAGTTCTTCGTGCATCAGAGAAGATCTGGGAGGTTTCTCGGGCATCATGGTACAAAATACATCTGTCTTCTGTCCTGTCCTGTTCCTGTTCAGGAGTAAACCCATACGGAGACCGAAAAAGACGGCGCAATATGATGAAGATGACCCTGAAGCTTACAAGCACATGCCTGTCCCCGATAAGGTAAGAATACACTGCAGGTCAGGGTATATCAGCAAGCTTTACAGTGTGTTGCTTTAAAAGTGTTGTTTTTTTTAAAAGACCTTTAAAGATTCTTGCTTTTCATTTACATATTATAACTATGTATAATATCGTTTTTTTGCTATTCATATAATGTTTTTAAGTCCTGATGCTCAGGAAATCAACATTTTAAAAATCCTTCATGTTTTGGTGATATCATTAAAAATAAGAACCAGTCTTTACTGGCTGGGCTCTGGAATTAATTTTATTCATATTGTTTATTTATTATTATTCAAGGTTTGAATCAGTAATTTAATAGCAGTAATGCGACAGTATTTTAGTTATGACTGAAGGTGCCTGTAGTACACGTTTCTGTGTTATCGGTGTAGTGGTGATCATTTTCAGCAATGCTGACAGCCACACTTAAATCCATCTTCTCGTTTACTTTCAGAATTCGTCACAGTACACAAAGGACAAAATTGATGAGTTCCACGATGAGAGGATTGCTGTAAGTTTACCTCACTGGTACCTCTATGCAGGTGGTGCTGTTTTCTCTGTTTTCACTTGTCTCTGTTGCTGTCCTTGCCATAGAAACTGCTTGCTCGAGGCGTTCAAATGGAGAGTGATTCAGAAGAAATCGATGATGAGGTGATGTTTCTTTGTCAGTTTTTTTGCAGTTTTTCGTTTAGATTTACTCTTAGAAAATGGATTTAGTCCAGCAGCAAAAATTCAAGTTCATCTAAAATTCACAGGAGGAAGTGATGGCCCTGGATGATTCTGAAGAAGAGGATGAGGAGGAAGAGAATGAAGAAGAGGGGGCAGACATGGAGAGTGATCTGGAGGAAAAAAAGGATGACGGTAAACACATAATCATCTGTTTTTGTACTCAGAATTTGGTTTACTGTTTGGTGGAACTAGCCCTTGTAAATGTAATTTTTATTTTTCCCCAGACCTTCCAAATGAAATGGCATGGGGCAAAAAAAAGAAAATGTACTACGACTCTGATTATGTGACCGCAAGTAAGTCTCTTTTTTCCTCTAACAATATTATTGAGACAATTGTCATCTGTTTGGTAAACAATTGCTTATATGGCATTTTAATTATGTAATTACAGAGGGGAAATCACATGAAGAGTTGGACGCTGAAGAACAAGAGGAAGAAGAAGAAGCCAAAAATATCCAAAAACGATTGGCTGAAAATTTGAGCGAGGAGGATTACGATTTAAACTTCTTCCAGGTTTTTGTCCTGTTACTCTCTTTTTTACATCAACACTGAATACCAGGTAGAGGGATGATATCTATTTATTTTTTTTAACTCAGATGTTATGTAATGTTTTAAGGAGTTTACTGTGGAGGAGAAGGATGAAGACAAGACTATAGAAAAAGAGCAGAAGATAGTGAAAGATCTAAAGCAGATGTCTCGGAAGGAAAAACTGAAGCTTCTGAAGAAGGAATCACCAGAGCTGCTTGAGCTTATCCAGGACTTCAAGACAAAGGTAACACATTTATGCATCCCAGTATGTACTGAAAAATAAGTCACTGAGCAACAACTGAATGACATGTAATCGATGTGATGCCTCATGCACACAGCTTTCTGAACTGAAGGATGAGCTACAGCCCCTTATGCAGCTGGTCAAGGATGGAAAGATCCCACCTGGAAAAGTGAGTGCATTATTGTTTTAAGTTTTAAATATCCTAAAGGTTCAAATATCTGGTATAATTGGACTGATTATTTCAGATATGTTTGTTTTAAGGCAGTTGAAATATTGTGATTCTAAAAAGCTTTGGTCCTGTTTCAAGGGTGCTGACTACCTCAAGACAAAACAGCAGCTTTATCTCAAGTAAGTTGTACTTCAGTTGTAACTCAAATTGAGTCTTTAAGTCTTTTAATATATAATAAAAAAACTTTTTTCCTGCCAGTTACTGTACAAACATCAGTTTCTACTTGGTGCTGAAAGCAAAACGAACCCCTGTTCATAATCACCCAGTGATCGAGAGACTGCTCACCTACAGAAATGTAAGTAACCTGTGTTTTATTTATATTTATATTAGCAAATGTATGTCCACTAAAACTGTAACATTTCTTTGTGATCCAAATGAATTTTAGAAAATGGTCAAACCCATTACCCGTAAAGGTAAAGTTTCTGTTTTATTTCACACAAAACTGAACCAGCATTTCTTGTTAAAACCACACAAACACATTATACTACAATTTTGCCATCTACCCACTCAAACACATCAGTACAGTGCTGAAATCAAACCAATGTCCTTCTGGTTAGTGGACAACCTGCTGTACCTTCTAAGGAAAGCAGGCACTACTAGAGTTAGCTGACACAGAACATGACGTTGTTATGGTCCTTGTGCATCTACATAAAGCGCAATTCTCTGTCTTACTGAATCTGCCAACAGCTCATCAATGAACTAGGAGCAGTTGATGCTCAACTTGCGCCAGAGTTTCGTAAGCTACTAGCTGCTGAGGAGAAAGGCGAGTCAGCAGAGGGAAAGATGACCAGAGTCTCCAGTAAGAAAGAGGTGAGTTTCTCATGTCTGAGTTCCTTTTAGAAAAATTGCCTTTCACAGACCCAAAGACATACTTGGTTTCAAATGGTTGCTTATGTTTAGTATGAAAAATGAATGCTAGTACTCTTTGACTCTAGGATTCCAGAGAAACGGTTCCAGAGGTTGAGGAGGACTCTGGCTCTGACCTGGACGAGGAAGCAGCTTTGCAGTTCTACAGAGAAGTGGAGACGCAGTTGAAATTGAAGAGAAAGAGCAAAACCCCAGAAGCTCAAAAGTAAGTACAATTTAAATTTCAAAGCTTGTTCTGACCAAATCAACTGGGGCTTTTGATAAACTGCTCATTTGTTTGGCAGGTTCGCAGAAAATGACAACAGTGAGGATGATGAACTGGATCCAGATGCTAAGAGAGGAATCACTTACCAGGTAATGAGTTTAAACCACTTATTCATTGGAAGATCAGTATTTACAGTCAAACTACATTACAGAACACCGTTGGATTTGGTGAATATAGAGACAATTCTATCAGTTGAATGGATCTTCTTAGTGATCGGTCGAATCTACACTCCAGGGCCTTGATCAATGTTCAGTCTCAAGCAGTAACCCTGATTTGATCATGTTAAAATGGTCTATCAGCAGCTTTGGTAGCAGAAACAAGTACAAGTAAACAAGTACAAGTAAAGCGGAAAACAAGAAAATAAGTGTAAATGATCAATAGCGTTAGGGTGCCACCTGCTGGAGGCTCTCAGTGGCATTTTATCCAACTATTTAATATCACATTATTGTACATATTAAATTCAGCAAATTTAAACATATAGTAGCTAATGTCTGTCCTATCATTGAAAATAATAAGTATATTGGAGGAAGTTTATAAAATGTGTTTTTCTTACCACTGCTACTCTGTCCTTAAAATATGTATTACAGCTGCTGTATGTGCTAAGTGTTCATCATACTGCATTTACCTCATTTTGTCCATGTCATCTCTGAAAACGTATTATGTGTCTCCACAAATTCCTTAGATGGCCAAGAACAAGGGACTCACACCAAAGAGGAAGAAAATAGACCGTAATCCCAGAGTCAAGCACAGAGAGAAGTACAGACGGGCTAAAATCCGCAGAAAGGGCCAGGTTTGTATTCTGCGCATTGATGAGACTACATTTTTACACTATTACAGCAAGTGCACCATAAAGCCTTTGGTCTTTTGACTCAGTTTATCCAGAATATATGTGATATGGCAAACACCTTTCAAAGAACAACACTGATACTGTTCTTTATGTTTGCCAGGTCCGTGAGGTTCGACGGGAAGAGACGAGGTACAGCGGAGAGCTGTCTGGTATTCGTGCTGGTGTCAAGAAGAGCATCAAACTTAAGTAACCAAGGGAGAAGACGAAATAAGCTGCCAAGACAAGCCACAGGATTGAAATATTGCCAACAGACAGAACTTGTAAATGTTTATTATAAGTGATCATATCATACATAAGTCAGTCAGTTTGTTGTAGAATGTCTTTGCTTACTGTTAAGGGTGAATAAAAATTTTATGAATTATCCTATCATGTCCCAGCATAAACACAGTATATTAACCTTAGAGGCCCATTTTAGAACAGGTAAAAGGGACAGGATGGTGTGTCTATAGTTAGATAGTTATTACTAAGGTTATGCAGTGGTACAACATACATATATAACGTCAACAGAACAGGCATGAGGGAATTTAAGGTCAGGATCAGGGAAGAGCATAGACAACTTAAGCTGCATCACTGACTTTGACATGCAGATGATTACTGTCACCTCGCTTGTGTTATGAACTTGTGGTGTGATGATATCAGGTTGCTTACAATCCTCTCCTCGATTTCCACCCCATTCTTCACATCCTCCTTTGTGAGGATTAGCTCCGTCTGAGTTGAAGGGGTCACCACCACCACATAGCTGCGCCTCGAGTCCAGTACGTTGGCCACCACCACCTGGTGCCTGTATGTGTCCAGAGCCCGTTTAGCCTTGTCCAACAGGATGGTTGTATCAGTCTCCAGCTTAAAAGAGACGACAAATGCCTGAGGTGCCCAGTCCTTGACCAGTGGGGACAGTATTTTGGGGACCATGTTCAAGCTGAGCTGAAGCAGGAACAAAAGTTTAATCTCATTGATAGCAAGGACTGAGTCTCCAGCCATAAGAGCAGTGCTTTTTAGGTAAATGCTACCATGCTGATGCTAAGCTACGAGATTCATCATGTTCACCAACTATGACTTTCTTGGTAGTATTTCACAATTGGTTTTCCAGGTATTCGGTCAAAAACAAGCGCTGTATGTAAGGATTAATGATATCTGAAGTGAAAACCTAATGTACAAAATAAAGCCATGCCACCTGCACGGGGCATTCCCACTCACTTCAAGAGGACCATTGGAAGACTGGATTTTGTGTTCAGGCATCTCGGATGCTGGGATGTAGAAATCAGACACAGCTGCAGCCAGGTAAAACATGGCCTTTGGTCCTATGAGCAGAAGAAACATTTGAGGACAAGTAAGGGATAATATTAACATCAGCAATGATCTTGCCTAGTAAATTCTTGTTGATCTCTACCTATTGTGCTGAGTGCCTGTGCTGCTGCTTTGAGGAGATGCAGATACTCTGACAGAGTGCTGAACTCAATGGGCAGAAGAAGTCTGCTCTCTTTCACTTCCTGATATCTCTTCAGCACTTTGGCAATGTTTGGCAGCACTTGCTGATTAACCACCACTTCACCGGAGTTACCGGATGCACCCCCTTTACCTGCGAAGTGCAGGGCATCCAGCATGTTTATGGTTGAGAAGGTACGAGAGTAAGGGAAGAGGGAGCGATGCCTATGCAGGAAGATGACGGCGTAGTCAGACTCCATGAAATACTCTGCTGAGGAGGCTCCTCGGCTGCCACTGCTAAAGTTATCCAGAAAGCGAACAGTGCGAGACTCTAGGGGAACTTTGGTGCCTCCTGATGTGATGAGAACCACACTGGTACCTGCTCCTGCATGATGCCTGGCGAAGGCAGACATCTTCTCTTTCACCTCCTCAACATGGGAGGGAACAGCAAATTCTTCAGCCAATTTCCCATCAACGGAGGAAATTCTGGGTTGAGCCATTACCTGGTCGAGAGACACATATGTATGACAGTCATGTAAAAACAATATAAATGAATAAGAAAATTTGCTTTAAATTGAAGTGAACTTTACTCATGCATTTTTCAACAAAAATCCGAAGTCCTTACTTTACAGCACCTTCACAATTGTGTTAATAATTGTGTAAATAAATCATACTGTGAGTGTACGAACACACAGGCGAACACTCACTTCAACGTGTTGCCTTATCAAAGTGTTTACTGCAAATGACACGCTACGGAAAACACACATTCTTTTTGTACATTTGTTAAGGACACAAAAAGGTAGAAACGATATGGATTTATCAGAAAATGTGACGTGACATGACAATGGACTGAAAACAAGACTAATTAGTCAACTCATGTGCAAAATAACAACAACAAACATCACCCGCTATTTGAAATGTTAAGGCGTCACTGTGACAACACGCTGAATACAATAGAAGACGGTGCTTGTTTTGTTGTGATACGTGAAGACAAAAGTTCACAGCGTCCTACTTTAGATTCAGAGAACAGCAACTCCGTAACAACTTCTCTACTTCCTGAAAGCCCTCCTGAACTGGATTCGTTGGTCTTTCCAAGTGCAGGAGAAAACCGCCAGCGCCCCCAGTGGGCCTGGTGCCTACCTGCTACTGCACATGTTGCCGTAGAGTGGAGGCATCAGTGCGTCTGCGACTTTCTCGTTTGCGTAAATGTGGCCCCAGACTTTCTGAACCTTTAGCATCATGAGACAGAAACGACCAGGGGGATTTCTCTCTCTAAGGGGATCTTCTACACTGAGTCAGCAAGCATCACGACCAAACACGACTTCATGTTGGTTTCCTGCCTCGTTGAATTGTTTTAACGGAATTTTCTGAACTATTATTGATCACCGATTATTGGTGAGTCTTATTCAACACAAATGGAACGAAAGATTCTTTTATATGTATAAAATTGATCATTTGAAAATTCAGTGCTGAAAAACACTTTCTTCTTCTTAGTGTTTTATATTTTGCGATGTCATTATGAAATCCAGGTTAATCTATACCAGAGTGCTAAAGAGGAACTCTCAACAAATGTTGCATCTTGCGATTTGTCTGTTTATTTATTTATTGCCTATATTTTCTCCCTCGAGTTGGACTTTCCACGTTAATATGAAAATATATATACCTATATATTTTTCAGATATCTCCTTTTGTGTCTGGAAAAAATTGTCAAATTAAATGTTATTATAATTTAGTGGGAAAAGATAAGTAATGATTTGGTGAAAAAAGAAATTTGAGCGACTTGAGTTGCGAGTATGCAAAATAATGCGGTTTAAATAGGCGGCAGCCTGACAGATTGTTTTTTAAGCGGTTCATCTGTATAGACGTCACAGTGCGTATTTCGGGCTAAAGCGACACCCTGAACAAAAGGGCAGAGTGAGTCATTATCGCTGTAAATGTTCTGATTCAAAATGACTTGATCACGTTAACACACGCTGACACGGTGTATTATCTGTAGCCCCCATTGGTGACCGACAAGAGGCGCTGTTTAACCGCTAAATAGTTGGTCACGTCCTAAAAAAATAATTAGAGCGTTAAATGATTTTGGAGTAGTATTAGTTCTTAAACATGCTGTTGACATACATGTTCACTTTTCAGCTACAGCCCAAGTCATATAGATAAACTGAGACTTGGTCCAGGTTTTAATAAAACCAATAGGAAACCTGTGAGTCAGTTTAGGAAGCAGCTCAGCTGTTTGAAAGTATTGATAGATGGGTAGTTAAGTCAGAGGTTCATGTTGCAAAAAGGAGACCAAAATTAGCTTATCAAGCAATTTAAGCTTTATGTGGAATTATTATATGAAATGTTTTACTCCAGGCCCACTGGTGCCTACTTTCAGTGGAGAGAAACACTGAATTAAGAGCTCATAAAATAATTAAGAGCTTATTAAATAATCATTATTGTAGAGGTTTACTAACTAAACAGGTATTTAAAGTGCAATTTACACTGTAAAATGGTGTTTTAAAGGGTAAACAGACATTTTTCAAGCCACGTCAAATCATGTTTAGATTATTTGCAATTATTAATGTTATTTTACACAGCCAGAGCAGGATTAAAGATCCCCTCTGGGTCAAATATACATTACAGTGTCAGTATTTTCTTAGGCACAGTGTGACCAAAGAGCAAGTATAAGAGCTGGAATGATTAGTAAATAAATCTGTTAGGTAGTCAAAAGATAATTTTTCAATGTTCAGTTTTATTTTGAACTATACTATTACACCTGAAGAGAACTGACAGAATTATCCTGGCAACATTTCATGAAAACAAGCGTCTAGATATGCTTCTCTTCCTTTTTATAATGACAAATCATAATTTTTTAAAAATAATTCTGAATGGGCAGATGACTCCTTAATGAAAATATTATTTGCAATTTAATAACAAATATTTAGAAATTATCATCAGTTGAGGCTACAGTAAAGTCCTGCTTTTACATTAGCCAAAACTATGGGTAATAATGATTGTCCTCATAGATAAGACGAATGATAAGTGTTTGTGGTGGTGGAGTAAGTACTGTACTTAGATCCGTCTTTTTAGGTAATAGTACTTAGCTAATAGTATTTGTACTATGCTGTCACAAATAATCTCCTACTCTAATATCCAAATGATAATAATGATCAGGAAAGCGTAATTTTTTTTTTAAGTACTTAATGCAATATAAATGGGCCAGGAGACTTATTTACTGCACTTTGGTTGATATTCACACAAAACAGCTATTTTATTGATGAAGTTACACGTAAGAAAATGTGTGGGCACAAGGACCTGTTGCTGCTTGTTTGGTTTTTTTTTTTTCACTTTTTCACGGGGTAGTGTGTTTGACCACGCGCTAGTTTCTGTGGCGGCAGGGGTGGTGAGACAGAGGGGGAAAAAAACCTTACTGTGCGTCGCCGTATAAGAAAGTAGTTCCGGGCCCTTTTATACGAACCAGGGAGGGGGAGTGGGGGAGAGTCCCGGATGTTGGCACGGCTGCCGAGAGAAAGGCGAACGAGAGAGGGCGGAGAGAGGCTGAGTGGGGACGCCACGGCACCGCGGGTACACCGGCGAAGCTACGGCTACGGCGGCTCGTTGCAAAGGACGATAGCGTCAAGAGCGCAGGACACTCCTGAAGGAACCCCCGCTAGCCGAAGAAGAGGTGGAAGGAAGGGGAGGTGGCTGTTACTCTGAAACTACCGTGAGGATTACAGAGAGACGCCGTCGCAGCAGCTTTCACCCAGAGTAAGTGAGCTACACGGGCATGGAAGTTGAACTAAGGCCCACGAAATGGACGACTTTAACGTGGAAGTGAGCTGCGCTGAAGTTCTGGGAATTGAGCCCCATGAACTAGGCCTTGACACTGTGACGAGGCGTGCGGGGACACATTCCTCTTCCCGGGGAGCCAGCCGGTGTTGTCTTGTGGTCAGTGTTAGTCCACCCCGGGCGTGTTGCTGTAACTCCCCAAGTTGACAGCTCTTGTGTTAGCCTGCTAGCGCCGCCGTGCAACCGGTGACAACTGACAGGGCAACTTTGACAGCTAGCTAGCCAGTTTTAGTAGCCAGCTAACTTTAGCTGAGCGGCGTTGGCGCTCTCTCTTGGGCCAGGACTAGGTGTGTGTGCGTGTGTTTGTCCCGCATTAGAAGGCTATTTTGACCTATCCCAGTCCTCCAACAGCTATCGTTAGCTAGCTGTTTGGTATGGTGAGACGCTGTGTGCAGCGTGTGTGTGTGTGTGTGTGTGTGTGTGTGTGTGTGTGTGTGTGTGTGTGTGTGTGTGTGTGTGTGTGTGTGTATATATATATATATATGCATGTATGTGTGTGAGACAGTGAGAGCGAAAGCCCAGTGTCATTTGGCTTTCCTGCCTGCTCTGATGGTATTTGACTCACAGCTGTTGCAGCGTGTTTTCTCATCTGTCAGTCCCCTGTTTCACAGGCGGCTAATAAATTCCTCCGTAAAATAACGATCCTCGTATGTTAAACGAGCGGAGCTCTATGACAGGGCGCAGGTTTGTCGTGTGGCTGGAAAATCAACAAGTGCAAAGCGTGTTTCAGGCCAGTTTTATGCCATCGGCTTTGATCTCTGGTCTGGCTCCTGCCATTGGTGGTTTAAGGTGTACCATTGTCCTGAGATGACACAGACTGCATTACCGTTAAATATTTGGTCCTGTGCACAAGAGGTCTCTCATCGAAAAATATTTGGTGTGTGTTCAGACAGGGCAGACACAGATTTGTTCATGCTGCAACTTTAAACATTTGTGGTATTGGCATTTACAAAGCAGTGACCTTGCTCTATCCTGATGGCCTTTTATTAGAGGATGGATGACTAAATTGCTAATTTGCCACGCTGTCAGCTTGTGTGAGTTTTATCTATGAAGTCAGTGTTATTTTAAAGATTGAAGTGGAATGAGGTGCAAATTAAGAATCATCATAAACTCTCTCTCTTAGGTTAAATTTGCCATTTAGTCTGCCTAAAACGGTTGGATTTATGACTAAAACAAAACATGAAATTCCCCTCAAACCCTTCAGACCACGCCAGACCTTATGCTTCAGTTAACCAAATGCCCACAGCATTAGTCAGCACCCACAATCAAAGGTCAGACCTGGTTTGCTTCTTAATCACTCATCCTTTAAATAGCAAGGCTTTCTGTACTGAAGCTTTTGTAAATGAACCTTTAGAAGACACACGTTGGCTAAGTTTTGATGTGTGTGTTTGTTTTTATTTACATACATACATACACACACACACACACACACACACACACACACACACACACACACACACACACACACACACAAAACACACACACACACAAACACACACACGCACGCTTTTTAATATTGTGTTGTGAAAATGTTGACATTTTTAGCAATATGATGAATGTTTGTTTCACACTGAGTCAAGTTAGTGACTTCTTATGTCTTTTTTCAAAACAACCTCTAGGTTTTCATGAATGAACTGAATAGCTGCAAATAGAGAATAGAGAATTTTACACATCTGTTTTTCCTCACAGTAACAAAGTGTGAATGAGAGGATGTGATACAGCTTCTCATTATTGGTAGTTAAGTCCTGCAGTACACAATCTAGTAGCACATTTATCTATTTTATCTGTAGAAAAAATATTTATAAAATAAAAATTTAGATAATAGATAATTGCATCCTCCGTAGAAGAAAAAGACTATTATATGTGTAAATAAATATTGACATTACATCATTGAATCACAGATAACGCTATTTCTGGGGGCAAAAGAGTATAATTTAATATATTTAATAGACTAATAACATGATGTGGAGCTTTGTATTAATGTCAAGGGTCAGTTACCTAGTGTAGTACAGTGAATTTAGAATTGTGTCTACTTTTTGAATACCACTGCCTGATTTAAAATTCAGTATGTGGCCCTGTGCCTAGCCCCATCTCACTGAGAGGCTTTTTAATTTCTTCCCTTGTTGAAGTGATTATTCAAATAGCCATCCTTGAGATGCAGTTATCAGGATCCTGGAGGTAGACGAGCCTCTGGCAGCATGAAATGCCCATCACAGGCCCCCCTCCACCACCACTACCATGTGTAGTTGGACAGCACCCAACAGGTACCCTCTGCAGCAACCCCTATTAGACCGCAACATCTTCTCCCTCAGGCTGAATCTTATTGTGTTATGCGATTGGCAGATGGCAATTTATTCATGAGGATGGTTGATATTTGTTTGGCATGGTGTACTGGTGATACTGTTGGTCAGAGGTCTTCGTTAAGAATTTTTACAATGACTTATTTTTGGTCTGAATCCAAAGTGGGCTTTGCTTGGGAATGTGAAGTTATTTCTGAGTTTCTCTACATTTTATTGCCCAGCATTTTGTCCTTCAGTATGATTTTCACCTTGGATGTGGAAAAAACGAAACAAAAAAGGAACCTTCTTTTAACAGCTGTTTACTCTGCATGGAGTCTAGGCTGTCCTCTAATGCAGCTCAGGCCAAATGAATGGGCATATTTGTCAGCTATTTCTACCTATACTGTGCTTATACCCAGTGAGAAGTTTTGCCCTTATGGAGGCTGTGTTAGTAAGAAGGGACTGGCTCAGTCTTCATTAGCAACCCTGTGCTTCACTAGAATGCAGATGAGGTATGAAGCCATTCATCTGCAAGAAATGCCTCCCTGATTCCAATTTGAATCTTGTTTGCAGTCACATTGTGTGAGCCCACTTCTCTATGTAAAGAAGTCTCTTTATGTGAGAGATCAGAGGGGGATAATTGCATTTAAGTGAACCTCATTTAGTGCTGGCCAGAGCAATTACTGTAACTGCAGTTCTAGGCATTTTGGGGGCCTGGAGCAGCTGTCATTGAGTCTCTGTAGCTGAGATATCAAATAGTAAATAGAATGACATTGGCATGGGATCATGGGAACGTCAGATCCTTGGATGGATTTTAATTAGTTTTTGCAGGTTTTGCTTAGCTCTTTTTTTCTCAACCAAAAGCGTAATTAAAATGACAATGAATGCATTATTTTAGTGATGATTGAAAATGTATTATTCTCAAGATGCCGTAAGGTGAAAAAAATGCAACACTGTCTCTTCAGGCAAAATCCCTTGGCATGAGGGAGATATTTTATCCTTAATTTTATTCAGGAGCCAAATTTTGAGTTTTGCTCAGCTGGATGCTTTAATCTATTTTTGCTGTAAATTAATGAATTTTTAAAGAGCCCCTCGCTGGATACGAGTAGATGTGGGAATGCATCGCCGGTTTAGTTTTCAAACGATCCTCTACTCTATCGTCACCCCCACCCCTTTACCACCAACCCTCCTCATGGGACAGAGCGAGTGAATTTACTGAAGCACTACACTACACTTTCATTTTTTATTCATCCAGCTATACACTGCCTAGTTCTCCTCATCTCACCTCGTCCTCTTAGTCTATTGAGTTGAATCTGTCAGTGAACTAGTCCTCATATGCTCTAGTTCACCTCCTGAGTTAGATGTGGACATGAATTGGTTTGGTAAGCCTGTGATGTTTAATTCAACTTGTTCATTGACTAATATCACTGATACATTTGCTCAGATACTTGTCTGTTTAGCCATTTTTCCTCAGTCTGACTAATAAGGCCATAATTAGAGGAACTAGTGTAAATACCCACACTCAAGGCTGCTGGGTAAGTTTAGAAAGTGTAGGAGAAAGGGTGGGGGTTTGCGGGGGGGTTAGCCACTCCAGTAGTTCATGGCAGTTTCTGTGACTCATTCCAACCTTGTGGCATCAAAAAGACTAACAACTTTGGTGTATTATAAATGTTTGGTTTGATCTTATCTTTGCTGTAAGCACTTCAAGTCCATTCGCTGTATGAGGTACATGAAAAGTGGTAGTATTGGACTAAGTGTGAAAACAAAATTGTGGCCTATAAATCAGCTCCCTGAAAGGTGAGGTGAACGTGGTTCTTATTAACATGTAAAATAGAAGATTGTGGAATCAATGCAGCATTTATTAACACTGTGCCATTTGAGATTTTATTTAGACGTGCGGTAATGAATAGCCAAGTCTTAAATGAAAAAGACTGACTTTATTTTCAATGCCTTACAGGATTTAATAATTCATCATTGAGTATATTTTGTCCTTGAGTTTTGATATGTCCTTAGTAGCACTATTTTTTTCGAGCTTCTTTTGTTCTTTACTTAGTAGAAGCAATTGATACACTTATACTGTATGATTCACACTCTTAGGAGACATTAGAGCTGTGCTCAGGAAAAAGATCTTGATAAGCTGACACGGCTTAAAAAATAAGAATGAGGCTTTCATCATGGTATTTGGTAGCTGTTTTAATTGTTACACTGGCTCCTTTAGTATTCAGTAGCTGATACGAAATTCACTTTCAGGTGAAAAAGCCAAATATAAAGACATTTTTAACATAGAGAAGACAGGGACTTTTGTTAGTTTTGAACCAGGAAAAACTGAATCTAAGAACAGTAGGAACAACAGCCTGCTAAAAATGCTGCCTCATCTGCACACGAGCAACCACAATGCAGTTATTAATAACTGTGTGTAATTGTTTCTATACTAAAATCAATTTTTAGAATTCAATAACCATATTCCCAGATGTTACCTTCAGCTTCCATTTGTGCAACATTCATGATATGACAATTTAGAGGTGTTATCATAGCGACAAGTGTAGTATCTACCATAACCCCAACTTGATAGAATTATCACTGCTTTTTGAGGCAGTGGTTGATAAATTCTTATGTTGCGTGTAGTTTACCAGAATCTAAGATTCCCTTAGACTTAACGTACCGTCTGTGAATATGGTGAGTAATGATTAACGATTAATCATATTTTCACCATAACTGCACTATTAACATGTGCAGCAAACATATCAACAAAGGTTCAAGTACAAGATATAAAAAATGTTTATATTATTTACATGCTTTGTGCATTTACACAGGGTTTCAGTAACATTTTAAGACTGCGATGCTGTGCCTCCAGTTAAATTAATTGGAAAATGCTGAATGTTTTGATGTCCATTATGTTCAGGCTGCAGCAGCTCTTTTCTGATGCATGTACAGTGGACAGCACAAAGGTGGGGGTGAATTTTTGAATTTGAACAGTTGGAAGTGAATGTTTTACTCAAGTTGAGTACAGCTATGCTCTGTAAGGGTAATTAAAGCCTTTCTTAGTATTAAGACAGTGCTTGTCCTTTTTCACACCATATATTTGACAAGCTTTATACATTGGAGAAGATGTATTTTCAACGGCTGCTACCCACTGTTCACAACTACAATATACTTTTTAAGCTAACAGTAAATTGTTAAAAAGAACAAGCCAAAACAAAAACTTAGAGCTGCAGGCTTAGGCAGAGGTGAATTTTTTTGCTCTCCTGCAAACTGTGAATGCGTGTCTACTTTTGGAGTTTTTAGAATTGCTGCTCTAAAAACGATTTAGTTTATTTATTTGATCAATATTTTATTTTTGTAAATGTAAATATGTGTACATATCTCTAGATCCTGATGAGAGATCCCTCACTACCTCAGCACCGGCATCTTAACATAAGGTGTCCAGAAACTTAATAAAATCCCTTACATTCTATAGGGGTGGGTAAATATATCAATTTCGTCAATGCATTGCAGTATATTTTTTCCCAATTCAATATCAATTCAGAAAATGCTCTGAATCAATTTGATCCCCTGGCCAGTGTGGGCGCAGAGAGCAGCACTTTGTGTGATTCCTGTTGTAGAACGAAGCTTTGTTTTCTTAATTTCGCAGCTGCTAAACTTTGGTTTCCCTTTTGTGTTTCACTCGGACGCTTATTGTGACGCACATGACGTCAGGTGCATCACAAACAACATGTAGCGGAGCTCAGAAGAGAACAAAAGGCAGAAACTGTCTAAAGTGTGTTGACACTTTAAAATGAGAAGAAAAAAATACAGTACAATGCATCCAGTGTGGTAGGGAGCTCATTTATTACAAGAGCACGACTTCAATGATGCAGCGTTTGTAGCGGAAACAGCAGGTCTGCATTACTGCTGAGAGCAGAGCTGACACAAGGCAAATACTATTAATGTTACTGCTAATGCTCATATGTTAAAATTAATACGTCAGTGAATGCTCAGAACGTATATATGTAGCAGTCACTAGTTGTCTTTTTGTCATTTTTACTAGTTTTTTAAATTATAATTTAATTGAATCGGAGAAAATAATTGATAGATTAATCGATTACAAAACTAATTGACAGCTCTAGGCGCAACTTGACATATCAGACAGATGATATTCTCAACAGCAGGTCACAGCTGAGATTTTGCCATGTTCAGGCAACAAAACAAACAAAAATCTACATGTGCACATCTAATATGTAACCAGAAATAAAGGCACTTGGTTCTGATGTGTAATTGTTCAATAATATTATGTGATTGAAATCACAATTTCCAAGAGGAAAGGAGGATAATTTAAGTATACATGCACTTTACTTCAGTGTTTATACAGTACTGTCATGTTTTTACCTTGGTACTCCATATTGAGCACAAGTATTATTGTGCAACTGCTTTATTTTCAGATGTTTTATTGCTCAAAAATGTTATGTGTACAATGTTAATGTAATGTATTCCATGGCTCATATTCCATGGTTCACATGGGCAGGAACATAAATAAATAAATATTTAAAAATTATCAACAGGTACTATTTGTGTAATTTCTAAATCGATATCGAAGCGATATCGAATCAAATCGAACTGTGACCCAATGAATTGAAATCTAATCGAATTGTGGGGTTCTTAATAATACACAGCCCTAATATTCTGAAACTCAGCACTTATCAAATCAATGCATGGGCACATGGCCCTCTTTATTTACTGTGACTGCATGGTTAACTCAGCACAGTGGCTATAGAAGATAAAAGGACGGAATGAAGTTTACTATTTTATTTATCTTAAATCACATTGTCTTGCAGTAATGTCTGTTGTAAAAAGTACTTGCATGTCTACTGTAAAGGAAGTGTGCAGTGCGAGTCACAATTATGTTGGCTCTCAAAGGTGATGATTGCCGATGTTTGAGTGACAGTCTGCAGGCTTAGAGAGGAAAATCAGAGAGGTTCTTAATTAAGTTCACGGTTTTAAGTTCGCTGAACAAGGGTAAATACTAGTGTTCAGCGGATGTGGTTTACGGCCACATCACTCAAGTTCATTCTCTGCTGAAAGTAAAACCAGTCAGGGACTTCAGTGTTTTAGATTCTAAACAGATTTTTTATTTCTTAGATTTTATCTGCAGTGATAACTGCTGCCAGGTGGGGTGATTATTATGATTGACCAACTGTGTGATTTGTCCCAGCACAGTTGTGCAGGCTGGCACATGCACTCCGGATGACAGCTACATAGAGAAGACACGTCTTGTGCAGAGTTCTACCTGGCTGCTTTGGATGGTAGAAATCTCTATGGACATTTTGGCAGTTCACCGAGCCATTGACATGGCAGGATTTCTCCCAGTGCTTCCAATGGCCAATCAAACTATGACAGAAGGGTCTGTTATTTTGTGAGTGATTGAGAGAGGGGTGTTGCGCACAGCTACACAATGAAGTAAATACAAAACTGGATTATATATTGTATACTGGTATGGAAAGTATAACTCAATTTGTTTCAGGATTAAAGTTGAGTTTGGGTACTCAAGAAACACAAGATCGATGATTCATCATAAAATCACAGGCGGATGTTTTTCACTAGCCCCGTTTTGGTCGAGGCTGTGTGTTGCAACTCCATTGGCTTTGTGATTACCTCTAATGTTAATGCAGGATAGACTCGAAATAGCTTCATGTAGAACTTGTAACTGTGTGTGATGTGGTGTCTGAGGCTCATGATCTGTAGGGGCGAGTGCCAAGTTTTGCAGATGTGTTGTTAGACGTGAAGGCACTGTGGTGAATCTATAAGACCCAATACTCTAACACTTCTTCTTCCTACACCTTCCCTATGCCTTATTATCTCCTCCATGCTCAGAAGAATCTAATGTCAAAACACACATGTTGTCATCATTTGTTTTTTTCTTTTAGTGTGAAACCTGGTGAATTAGCCTTAGATGTAGTACTTGGAATTGCCATCTGTGATTCAGAAAACCCCTAACAGAGGCCAAGGATTCTCTCTGTGGAGTTGGAGGAAATGTTGATCTGTGAGGATCAGGAAACCCACACAAGCAATGACTCGCTCTTGCCCCATCAATTTCACCCCACCTCTCTTCCTTGCTTCTCACACAGTCTGTCTCGATTATTAATTCTGCATCTGCACTTCTCTTCTTTATCTCTCTGCACTGCACTCTCCTGTTCGTCTCACTTAGCAAACAACACGTCTATAGAGAATTCAGAAGAATGCATCTTGTTACTTAGATGAGTCATACTTCCTCTGGCCTGCATGCCTCTCCCTCAGGGTGGATGAATGAGAGGGCGGAGAGGTTAGCTGGGGGAGGGGCTCAATGACCGAGGCAATGTGGTCTGTGCCAGTTGCCCAGTGCAATTAAGAAAGTGTAGGTGTGTTGGTCTTGGGCCTTAGACGTGCTTATCAGGGCTGCCACAAAATGTGGTCATCCTTAGGTGGCTGTGTGGCTGAAGGATTTGACCAGGCTGAGTCACCGCTCTCAAAAAGTAAGAGTTTGGAAAGCTCAGGCCCATCTTTGACCCCATAAGTCAACCACTCTGCCAAGGTAGTCTGGTCCTGGGAAAAAAGCCTGGAGCCTTGGCTTAGAGAGGAATAAGACTGCACCTGCAATCTTAGAAATCGTTGTCAGTCTTACTGAAGGAAATTTACATGTTGGATGACAGACTGTGGAGGAGTTTGCATGCATTTACAAGGCTGAAATGTCCCTCTGGAGGCCTAACTATATGACTACTATATGATTTTGCATGTGTAAATTTTAATAGTAGTTCCATTAAATTTTTTGGTTTTCATAAATTTCGTAAATGTTTGATTCCAATTTTGCTAAATTTCACAATGCACAACAAAATACAGAAAGATTTAAGTGTAATTGATTTGATTTTATGATACAGATGAAATAGTACAAGTAAACCATTAGGGCTCTCTTAGCTCTTGCTCTGTCTCTCCCCTACCTGCTCTCCTTGGTCTGCTGCCAAAGTCTATGAGTCACAGGAGACTGAGTGACCTACTTTTTAATTCTTCGAGGAGTGCCAGAAGATCTTTTTTATTTGCAAGACAATACACTGGTAAATATAAGTCAATTAAAATGCACTTAATTCACCCATTTTTGGATTTAAGCACCTAAGGGCTGTGTCAGCATGGCAGCAACCTCAGAGGACTCCCTTTATTATCAGAACGAAAGAAAATATCTTGTAAACAGTTAAGCTTTGATATCTCATTAGAAGCAAACCGAGTTTAAGGCCACACTGGCTCTCATCAAGACAATTTAAAAACATAACTCATGTAAGTGTTTTCATAATCCTGCAATGTCTGTGTGCTTTTATATGGCACATTCCTATTCAGGCTTCCAGAGATTTTGGTTGTACATGTTTATCTACATGAATCAGTGAAAGTAGCCCTAAGGCCTAGTTAGTTTGTTTTAGTAATCATAGAGTTTTGGCTGTTTTGTCATTGTTTGAACAGTTGCGCTTAAATATTATTTGGATATGGATGGGAGATGAAAGGTCTGGATATGGAAACTGTTTCCCAAAAGCCTGCTCTGCAGTTTCCTGTATCTTTGAAAACGAAACAAGGATGAGATCAAATGCCATAGAATTACTTGGATTGTTTGATCGTTTTACCTAGTTTTGATTGGACATTTTAATTGCTAATAGCGTTTTTTTGTTGTGTTGTCTTTCATTGATACAGAGACAAACTGTGCCATTTAATGCAGTTTTAGCTGCGCTTTTCCCATCTCCAAGGCTTTGATATGCCAGTGTTGTTTTAGTCTGCCGCCTTTGTCTTGACATGATTGGCCCACTTGCTCCAACCTCTTGGAAACCCCCCTGCGTGCCCGCCCCAGGGTGTGTGTTCAGTCATTTATTCAGCTTCCTCTAAAAGACTGCCATGTCTTCACTTCCCCTCTAGTTTCCCTCCTCTTTTTAAGATGCAGAAGGCTGAGCAGCATTTGCTCTGAAAGGCTTATTGCTAGGGTAGTTACTGGTGTGTGGGGGTTAGGAAGGGACACACTTCAGCTAAATTCTGCAGGCAGTACTGTGATTGTTGCTTTTTTGTGTAAGTCCAGTTAAAGAAGGTCAAACTCATGCTCTGACTATAATTGGAGAGGAGCAAATTAACAAAACAATGGTAAGAGCTGGTTGCTGCTTGGGTTTATGCCAGATAATCCCCATTAAAGGATTTGAAATAGCTGCCTTTTTGAAACCTCTTTTCAAAAAGCTACATTCTGCATTCTGTGTTAAATTTTGTCACGGTTCCTGTGGTGAAATATTTTGACCACCACTTTGGCATCTTGATTTCCCTTCCTGTGTTATCAGGCATTGTGCTTGCAAAGAAAATTCTCTTGGTGCATTTTAAAGCCCCACACTTAAATTAAAGCCTGAGGACACACCTACATTGTCCCCTATATATTTTTAGGCTCATTCTGCTACAAAAAGCAAACCCTTGTGACTGCTGGTTGTGACATTTTCTAGAATATTGCTACTAAACCAAAGGGCAGGGCTACAAATAAATAGTGGTAGTGCTGTTGCCAATTAACTTTATGTCTATAAACCTGTAATTACACAGTAGTTTTTTTCTTACGAAAACCAGAAAAATGGCTTTACTGAATATGTATCGCTGAATAAGTAATGACAAAAAAGTAAACCATCAAATTTTGGATTGGATCTGATATAAGGTTATCTTTCCTCTTTGAATTAAGATTATTTCAACAGCCAATAGCGACTTGACCGCATATTTTTTTTCACCAGAATACAATTATACACAGGCACGTTAAAATTTGACCTTTGTAGGAGCATCTAACATAATTGAAATTTTCTTTTCTAATCCAAATAGTGTCGATTTTTGAGAATATGCATTTGAAAGTTTTGAATTCCCTGGTTCTCATTTTTAATTCTCTTTATGTGCTTAGTCAGCCCTCATAAGCATGAGTCAGAGATGGAAGGCTGAGTAGAATTTTCCTTGTTGATATGTGCAATAAATGGATTACAAGATTATAGCAGTAGAATGTGTTTTGTTTTTTATTTCAAGGAGACACAGTTACGACAATATAAAGCTTATAAAAACTTTTGTAGTTTTTTGATCTGTAATACTCATATTTTGCAGGCCACCAAGGTTTAGTGCTGTTTTATTAAAGTGAGGTCTGTGGTCAGTGGGGAACAATACAGGTCATGAGTTTGCACGGAATAGGTCTCTGTGCCCTTCTTTTTCACTGTGACTCATGTCAAATGGCACATGATGCACCACTTTCACCAAGTGAGTCATACTGAACTAAAGCATCTAATGTGGAAGGGCCCAAAAATGAAACTTTGACTTTTTCTCCTTATTTTGTGGTTTTGTAAATTATTTCTGAAAAAGAATGTGACATTTAGTCATTGCTGAATTAAGTGTTTTTGTGCTCAAACTGAGGCTTGATGAGCGTTTGGTCAGGAGATGTTCTTCTTCAGACTGTAACTGTTACTGTAGTAACAGTAACTGTGATCACTGTTCGTGGTTTCCACTGCATTTGTATCCCATAGCAAATATTGCTTAAGAAATACAAATCTTGTGGGCAAATCTTGTGGCTTGCTTTGATGACTATCCTACTTCTGTGTGCACTTCAACCTGGAGCCTTTCTCAAATTTCAGGACTTTCTGTCAGTTTTATCTGACTTACAATCATCTGTCCTCCATAGTGTTGGAGTGATATGAGCCAAATTATCAAATTAGATTAACAATTAAATTATTAAAAGGTCAAACAATGGTAACCCAG
The DNA here is from genome assembly GCA_016785345.1 of Trinectes maculatus. Lineage (NCBI taxonomy): Eukaryota > Metazoa > Chordata > Actinopteri > Pleuronectiformes > Achiridae > Trinectes > Trinectes maculatus. The sequence goes on from JAFBJQ010003254.1 coordinate 185,281, forward strand.
TGGGGTTTACATATTTTTCATTACACCAGAATAATGTCCCATTCGATGTCTTAAGGATTGTTATTTTAAGGTTCAAGGTTTTTATTTGTCATTTTCAGCAGCGTACTTAGATATAGGAATAGAATTAAGGAATAAGAATAGAATGTTGAAAATAGTGCGGCAATATAGACAACACTGCAGCAATATAGACAACTAAAGTGTGCAATTGGGTGCGGCAAATGCTGTGGGTACAAAAATGTATCTAATTAATTTACCAAAATATAAAGATGATAAATTCATTTTTGATACCATCAATCACAATGTAAATCTAAATAAATTAATACAAAAAGGGCAAAACAAAAACGTGTTAAAAAAAGAATTTAAGATCTCACACTGAAGCGGATTGTGTTAAAGCTGATGTTACCTCAGTGTGAGAATATTCTTTGTCATACAGCTGTAGAGAAAAATGGTCGTTGATATTTTTGAGTGATTACCTATAGCCGTAGCAGTTTTACAAATTGGCTCTAATAAAATTGTATGGACACTTTGAGAGACCATGACATAAAAATCGGCATCGTTCTTAGGTGTGTGATCTCTCTGTGGGTATAGAGATGGATGGTGCATTAACATAACTCCTGTGGGCCCTGTTTCAGGAAGCAGGTTTAGTGAAAACTCTGAGTTAGTTGACTCAGAGTCAGAGGAAACTCTGGGTTTTCGGTTTCACGAAGCCGTTTCAGCTGGACTCTGAGTCAGTTACCGTGGCAACATACTCTGTAAACCTAACCTGCTCGCTGGTTAACCCTGAGTTTGTCCTCTTTATCTGAGCCTGTGTGTAGACAGAAAGCCGTGGCAGACATGACGTGTGCTTTTTTGGAAGATATTATTTGTGTGTTTGTGTTGTGTTGAACATTTTAAACACTCGCGATATTTTTTTTATTAATTCAATCTTCTGCCATACCACCTCACGATCCTTTACAGCAGCTGAGCAGCGACTGTGCTGCTCTTTGTTTGAATATGTGTTCGTATTCGGTGTAGCAGTGCATAAGAACGTCCAACTGCATCCGGAAGAAGTAGGACGTGCGGGGTTTGTTTTCACGTGTTGTCATGGTGAATCACGTTATCTTTGTTCCATTCATGAGGGCTTTTTACCTCCGCGTGCGCGAGCTTAACTCAGAGTCAAAGCAACTCCGAGTTGATTGACCTAACTCTTATCACCTGTTCTGAAACCGAAAACTCTGAGTTGGACAGCTCAGGGTTGGTCAACCCTGAGTCTAGATTTTAACTCCGAGTTTGTTAACCCTCCTTTCTGAAACAGGGCCCTGGTCTTGTCCTTCTCGGGTGAGCCGGTTTTTTGGTAATGTGCAGAGAGGGAAGCAGTGTGTGCTGGAAGGTAGACGTCTGTTTCAATTTATTTCCTGCATATAGATATTTTTAAACTGAATAAAGTACAGCGTAAATTCCGTCGAGGGGTGGGGGGCATCTTTGTGTTTGTGTGTGTGTGTGTGTGTGTTGCTTATTTAAGAAGCCTGCATTTGTTTGCTGGCTGTGTCTGGGGCCCAAAGTTGAGCTCTTTCTGTCAGATGAGTGAAGCTCTGCAGAGGCAGCCACTGGGAGTTCTGTTTCATCTCCTCTCATACTGCTCTGGAGCAGACATGCAAATCCACTGTAATGAGCGCAGTGGTGGTGTGGTGGGGGCAAGAATTGGAGGGGGGTGAACTTGAGAATTTCAAGTTGTGGAAAAAGGAAGGTGTAGGAAATAGGTGAGATGCCAACAGCTGACTAAGCACATAAAGATAATTAAAAATGAGAACCAGGGAATTCAAAACTTTCGAACGCATATTCTCAAAAATTGACACTATTTGGATTAGAAAAGAAAATTTCAATTATGTTAGATGCTCCTACAAAGGTCAAATTTTAACGTGCCTGCGTATAATTGTATTCTGGTGGAAAAAAATATGAGGTCAAGTCGCTATTGGCTGTTGAAATAATCTTAATTCAAAGAGGAAAGATAACCTTATATCAGATCCAATCCAAAATTTGATGGTTTACTTTTTTGTCATTACTTATTCAGCGATACATATTCAGTAAAGCCATTTTTCTGGTGTTCGTAAGAAAAAAACTACTGTGTAATTACAGGTTTATAGACATAAAGTTAATTGGCAACAGCACTACCACTATTTATTTGTAGCCCTGCCCTTTGGTTCTTCTTCTTCTTCTTCTGTGGGGTTTTAAGGCAGCTGGCATCCAATGTGTTGCATTGCTGCCACTGCCCTTTGGTTTAGTAGCAATATTCTTCTCAGTGAGAATTGAATGGGTTTTGGAGAAAGTTAAGTCAGACGTATTGGACGTCACAAGTCTTCCCTCTCAAATCAAACATTTATTTGCCAGCCAAGGCTGCTGGTTTCCCAATACCGTTAAAACACAGAAGTAAAGATGCAAATGGTGCCACATTAATTAGCCTTGTCCTTCACACCAGCAATATATGTGGGAAAAAAAAGTAGAACACCATCATCACTGTTTGCATTAGCTAACAAGGCTTTAGTGTGGATTCTGTAAAAAGTTTAGAATCCTCAAGATGTTGTTTTTGGTGTAAAACTGATTTGTGATGCCTAGAGTTTTACAGTTTAATACAAAGATGCAACATGTTGAAACCAAACTCTTTTGGTGAGAGTATCTTGTGATAGGAAGTTCACACTACAAGTTTCAAGATAAAATCAAATAATTGGAAAACCGAGGTTCATTTGTTTTTGTCCTCCATAGATTCTTTAATCGTCCATAAACTGGGTACTGCATAACAATTTATGAAGATGGTAAATACTTCGCTGTGGGTGAGACAACAGATGTGCATAATATTTCATCTGCCATCCAAGCTTCAGTCTGTGAAGTGTGCCATAAACCCCATTAGTCTGTGCTGGGCTGTCCAATAGCTGTGCGAGTGTGATTTTATTCACTCATAAAGAATTAAATACCCAATCAGTGTTGGGATGCACTGGCCTCATCCAATAATGTAAAGCACTCAAGACTTTTGATGAGCTCTGCAGATCGATCAGAGGTTAACAGCCACTTCATGCAAGCCAAGACCTATAATATGTCATGGGGTCTTTAACTTCCTGTAACTGTTCAGCAGCCTCAGTACTGGGGCTTTTCTTCCAATATGCTTTAGGATGTAAGATTCAGGAAAAAAGAACCCTTTATGGCATTTCCCTCTATATTTTAAACACCATGAAGCTATTTAAACTGATAACGAATTAAAAAGCGTTGTGTGAGAAGACAGTAGAGAGTGTAATACATTGCAATGGGACGTATATTGAAGAGAACACATTTACAGAGGTGGAGAGAGAATGTACTGGATAGGCTAGGCGTTCAGCTCCAAATGGGGATCTGTTGAGGGTTTGTTTACATAATCAATTTGAAATTGTTGACATGTAAAGTTTCAGTTGCATTTCAGTAATTTGCTTTTGTTTATACAGTTACAATATCACCTGCCAATAAATGATATGAAAATATCATTTATTACTATATGGCGGTAAAATATCAGAGTCCTTGAAAATGTCACTGCAGGTGAAAAACACTTCAGCTTAACGTCTGTTAGGGTGCTCTATTGTATGTGACATAGTGATAAAATGAAAATAATCAGTATCTTCACTCCAAATGCAACACATGGGCCAATAAAGTATTACATCAATCTGTTGCCAGTGCTTTGTTTTATATATTTTATTGAACGTGACTTTACTGATGTTAAAACAAGCCTATTTAATAAGCTCTTAGGGGAATGTTGACCCATTATGGCCAATATTATGGCAGTGAGCAGAATTAAAGTCAGCTGCCCATACAGGTTCTTCACCTCACACATCTGAAATTTGAGTTCCCCATTGGAAACAACACAGCCAGTTTCACAATAGTAATGCTCTATTTTTTTCAGTTCCTCCCTTCTTTCTGACAGCACCCAGATTGCTGTCTGACTAGCTTTTCACACTGAAGGGAGTTCCTGTGTCTCTGACGCTATCAGAGGGAGTGCTGGGTATGGACGTCATTGGAGTTCCTCAGGGTGTCTGTGGTAGCTGTGACCTTAAATTGCCTTAACAGTTTGCCTATTACTCTTCTGTAGTTGAAACAGTACAGTGTAACCGTGTGGTTTATTAATATATTGACAACAGTGAAATTAGGACAGACCTTTGTTGTTTTCCCATTTCGGGTGGCATATAAAGACTTCTTTACAAAACATCAGTAATGTTTGAAGTTTTGTAACTTTTGGGCAAGCATAAAACAAATGTTAAAGTATGTAAGATTTGTAACTATGTACAGGTTGATGATTGATGGAAAATTAATACAAGTTCATCTATTATTAAACAGGAAGTCAGGAAGTGTGGTTACAGTCCTATTTTTTGCCAGGAGTTGTTTTAACTGCATAGCTTAAACCAGCAATAACTACTGCTACCTTCTCCGCTCATCCACACCCAAATAAATAGTAACATTGTTTCCAGGAAGCCAAATTAAATGAAATTATCTGGAACGAAGCCAGTTGAGTAGAACAGTTATAGACACCAAGAGCTGTTCCAGTGATCACAATTTCTACAATTCCTGCACTGTCATACAGTGCTCTAATCTCTCATTTTGCTATCTATCTCTTATATCAGAATTCGACAAAAACCAAATATTCTGAAGAATGCTCGAGGAATTTATTTTCTTGTTGATTTAAATTGCTGATTTTATAGTTTATCCTGCAACAGTTCTTGGACTCTTTCTGTAGTTATTTTCTCAATACGTTATTTCAGTTACGTAATGTGTTTTGATCAAGTAGATGATTAAGTTGGGCTGTATTCCCCTTGCCTCTGTGTTTGTGCGTGCATGTAAGCTTTGCCTTGAGTGTGACCTGCACATAATGTATATGACGGAGCGATTTGGTCTGGAGGTTAGAAACCTGACAGTGGGAGTTCTGTGTGTAATGCTACAAGTAACGACCATCTCTTAGTAAAAGCATGTCCTGTCTTATTGTGCAACCTCCAGTGCAAGCTGCATTATCACTCAGGTGAAAGGGCAGGGATTTATGGCCGCAATATACCCTCAAAACTGTGCGCATAGATATGTTTTATTTCCTGCAAATAGTAAATAAGTCGGTGGACTTGCACAAGTCGAATATTTGTCTCAAACGTTTTCACTCAGATAGGTCCATATGTGTGTGTAAATGTTGAAACCAGAGAGTCGACAAACTCAGTGATCTGTGTTATAATCTGCTGGTACAGTATGACTCCAGGAGCATTTTAAAAAGCGTCTATGGAGGCGCTGTAAACCACTGAGATGGGACGCTAGGAGTCAAAGAGCAGCGCTTCAGCAACTTAATGATGTAGAGGCATCCAGCTCCAACAGGCTGTAAACTCTTTAATACGCTGTTAATTATTTCTGAGAGATTGAATATTGATTAAAAAGCAAAATGGTTTTAATTATGACTCTAGCTCCAGTGCCATCCTAAATGAAGACCTTTTTTTTTAGTTTTTCAATAACAAGAACATCTAACAAACTGCTACAAACTGCATGCTATTTCAACTCTGAATTTTGTCCTTTGAACTCTGGGTTTGAGAGTGTGTGCTCTGTCACGGTGTGACTGGTCTTACAGCTAATTCTCCAGCTTCAGAGCTGCAAATGCCGATCCGCTGCCTAAATTTGAAATTCATTACGTGATTCCTGCTCAGCGCAGCACTCTCAGATCATGCATCGCCCACCCAGGTAATTCCTTTAAATCACGGCTGAGTAATTTTACCCAGTTTTCCTGAAGCACTTGTCTGTTCTCGAAAATTCGGCGCATACAGTTGTTTCTAAGAATGGTGAAGTGCCCATCTAACAGTGCTACATTATATCTGAATACATTAAATGGAGAATATAAAAACTATGGTAGCTGAACTTGACATCAGACTACGTTGTCTTATGTCCATTTAACTATTGAAAAGCCAAATTGTAATGCCTTACTGTCGAAAAGTATGTTAAAGGCAATGATGTGAATAGCTTGCTGATTCCAGGGTGATGTACTCAAGCTTCCCTCGGCTCAGAGACTTGCTCAATATTTAACATTGACGTTAAACAGGATGTAGCGAATGCAGATGAACGTAGGCCCTCACAACTGCCACTAAAATGCTTGGCCAGCCAGTGCCTTAAGTGGTCTATTTGTGATTCAGCAGTGAGATCTTGCTGGCTGCCAGGCTGGCATGGAGTCAACCTCCCAGGAGGGGTGTGTTAATGCGTGCCCCCAGGCCGTGGGACCAGGGTAATTGGGTTCGCATGGTTGGTGTCAGGGCACCCCTGCCTCCTCCAAAACAAAGGCCACGTCCCAGGCAAGCTGTTAGGGATAGAGAGACAAACCCCCTGCTATTGCTGCTCTGATTCATCGGAAAGGCTTATTTAATTACTGGATTCTTGTATGAGTTTTTTTGTATTGACCTGCAGATTGCAGACTTTCTCCCTTAAGCTACCTTGATCTCTCTCCATTGTATAAAATGAAGGGTAGATAGTGTTGTGATGTATCATGTAAATAATTCCAGAGAAAATCATTCCAAATTTGATTCAAAATATTATTAGTCTTAATAAATTTTATCTAGTTAGCTCTAACACGTAGACAAAGAAAAATATTTTTTCTCTCCAGAAATGACAAATATTTTACATATGAAATAAGCAAAATAGAATCATCTGAAATATTTTTTAAGAATGCATGTTATGTATACTACGAGCAGCTACTTCATAAATTATTTATTACACTTTTCCTAATTGGCTGAACTTGGTTGAACATGTCACTTTTCCCACACTGAGGCACACAGTATGAACAATTTTGTGTTAATCTCAAACACATAAAGCATACACTTCATTAAAATAAGACCATGACCAGATAAAATGTGTCCAGATGCTTTGTGGACTGACAAAACTAAGTTTGAATTGTTTGGGAAGAAGATGCAGCTCTACATGTGGCATAAACAGATGCCACATACCAACATGAAAACATCATCTGCAGTGAGGCACAGTGGAGAGGGCATCATGATCCTGGTCTGGACAGCTTGACATCATCAAGGGGAAATCAATTTTTCAAATTTATCACGGTATCATACAGGAAAATGTCATGGTGGCTGTCTGACATTAAAGTAGATCTACTCCAGAAACACTTGGTGTTGAAGGCCACTTGATGGAGTGGCCCAGTCAGAGTATAGACATTAACTCAGTCGAGATGCTGTGGAATTAGCTCAGAGAGACATTCATACCAGACATATCTTAAGAATATGACAGATCTGAATCCGAACTGTGGAAAGCAATTTCTCCAGAATTCCTTCTGAATGTTGAGCGTGTCTGATCTACAAATACTGGAAGAACTTGTTTGAGGTTATTGCTGCCAAACCAAGTCATTAAATTTAAGAGTTTACTTGCTTTTTCCATCAGCACTTTGAATGTTTAATTGGGTGTATTCAATAAAGTCACAAAAGATAATTTGAGTGTTATTAGATATTGCACTTTTTGTCTGTGTAATTCAGATAAAGATCAGGCCACAGTTTATGGCAAATTAATGCAATAAAAAAAATATTTTGTTGCCACTGCCACTAAACTTTCTATACGTTTTCTGATACATAACCTGATGACACTTTTTTAAATAAATACTCTGCTGTGGCTTCCACTTGTCCTGCAGTAGAAAATATTCATTTAATTTGAGCCTTGTTTGTGGTTTGCATTCAGGGGTCACAAACGATGTTGCTTGATTTGGGGCTTCTATAGACAGCCTCAAGCGGCTCAGTTTATCTACAACCAACTCCCAGATCTTCCAGTACTCTGATGCTCTTCTTCCTCTCCATGGACCTTCGGTCTGTCTTTCTGCATTTCTGCAACAGCTGGATGCTTTTTTCCTCTTCTCAGAAGTCCCCACACTAATAAGACAAAGGTGTCTTTCTTCTTTTTTAAGTTTTGTGGGTTTCAAAGGAATGTAGGGGTTGGCTTTGATTTGTGACACCTCTCTGTTTTCAATGTTTAACGGCCCCACAGCCACAGTTGTGCTCCCAGTTGATTGTCAGAATAATTATGGACTTGATTTGCTCAACCACAGCCAAAGTGGGATTTAGTGAGTAGGGGAATATAAAGACCGTATATAACATTTTTCTTTTTGAAGAGCGCAGCAGAGCGGTCTGGCTGTTTGCCTCTTAAAAACTAACTTTAGCAAATAATAGCCCAAGAATAACACTGATACATAGATTACACTGTAAAACAGACATTTTTTTACCAGTGAGCAGGCCCCAGTTGGCGTCCTGCTCTGCTGTAGCCTGCAATAAGCTGAACAATGATCTCAGTCGCATGAGTGGTGAAGTGATAATTGACACATTCTAGAAATGCAAGTAAGGATGGGGTTATTAATGCTTTCTTCCAGGGGGTGGTTTCAGCGGAACCATTAAGCCTTTAATTGAGAAGGAAGACTGACATTAAAGCTGTTGCCTTGGCATTGCTGTTGCCTACTTGTTGTTGTTTAATGAACATGAAGCTTTGGGAAGTTTGCTGCAAGATTACTGAGCTCACGAGCAAACACAATATTCAGGCATGCTGCTGTTTTAGTTTGACAGATCTTAAAAATAACCCCTTAAGTCCTTTGCCGCAAGCGCTGGAAAAAGTGAGGTATACTCAGTCTTTGACTGAAGGGCAGGTGAGCTAAGTTCCCACCTCTCCCTGTTTATCCCTTTTGCAATTGCTAGGAAAACAAGGGCTTCTCCCACACTGGATATAAAGCCGTTGATATGGAAGGTATGACCTGGGTTTCGGTCGACGGTGAAGATGCCAAAGGCTTGTTACCAGGTTACATCACTGTTGTTGTTGTGAGTGTATGTGCCAAATCTGTGCATAACAGAGGGAGCACGCTTAGTGATTCTTCCCCTCCCTTTTGCCAAGTACCATCATACTACAGAAAGATTCTTGTCATAATAATCTCTCTTTCTCTCTCTCTCTCTCCCCCTCTCCCCCTCTCCCTCTGTCTGTCTTTCTCTTTATCTCTCTCTCGCTCTCTCACTCTCTCTCTCTCGGTTTTAATGCCGCATCCATCGTATCTACAGTTTGTGGTAGCGGTTTAGCGGTTGTGTCTGTGTAACTGAGCAGACATATGCTGTTAGTGTTACCCGTGACAGATGTGCGACTGCAGTAAAAGGGGATTAATTGCGGAAATTGTAGATAAGTGCAGGAGAGCATTGGCCTGGTACCTATCAGTCTTGTATCTGCAAGTGAGAAAGAAAATGTGTGCTGAATATCCTACTATTTAGTCACAGATGAAATTATGAGAAAAATGCAGTTGTATATGAAATAGGGCTGCAACTAACGATTATTTTTGTAGTCGACTAATCTATAATCTAATTTTTCGATTAGTCAACGATTATCGATTACTTATTTGCTACGTTTCCCGTTTTTAACAAAGTTGGGTATTAATTGGATTTCATTGAAAACCAGTGTATCTTTATGTGTATTGAGCTTTGTGACAAGTATTAGAGGCAATGTGTCCACTAGTGATGCATATAATAGTATAATAGTAAAGACGCATATTTTTTTCAAATGGGGCTTTCAGTCACTGAAAATGACGTTAACGTTACTTTGAAAAACTCCGGGTGTTCCTCAGACACGTGAAAAGGTGGAACACAGTTTTAGCACCGTAACATGACGGTCATCTTTTAAGAAAGGGGCCTTAAAGTAGCCTAGCTATTGTTACTTTATACTGAGAGATGCATTTTTGAAAGGTAGGCTAAAAAAAGAGAACAACTTACCCATCCAGAACTTTGGATGCCAAAACTCCCGATAGTGCACTTGACGTGTGTATTTTCCCAACAATACTCCCAGACTTTAGACATTTGCGGTCTCACGCTAACATCACTATGCACCTCTGCTTCAGCCATCGTTGCTACTGCATCGACTATGCTTGCTATTGAACTTCTTCAGTGTTTAGTTCAATATGGACGCAGATGGTGCAGGCTATTGCCCCTTACGTTTCCGGTGGTGCATTGCAACTTTATTTGCATGTATTCTAATGAATTAAATGTCGTTCATCATGTTGCTTGAAATAATATACGACTAGACGACCACAAAATTTCTGGTCGACCACATTTAATAGTCGACGTCGTCGACATCGTCGACTAATCGTTGCAGCCCTAATATGAAATTAATTTTGTTCTGAGTATGAAGATATGTGTTAGTCAGAAAATAAAATAGACTCATTGGATGGAGTGTTATACTGTTTAAAAATACAAATATATGTCCTATGTGTCTTTATACAGAGATCTGAGATGAAATTGAAAATTGAAAATTAAAGATGGCAAATCACAACCGATGAATGGAGTAAGACTAAAAATGCAAATAAAATGAATGAAAATGTCACTCGTGCATTTTGAGACATATGATACTAACATACAGACAACAGGATAGGAAGATAAGAAGGAAGATTTAAAAAAATCATGATCTCTTGTGTTCCTATTTTTCCACTGTGGAACAACGGTTAGCACTGGTGCTTCACAGCAAGAACATTCTTTGTTTGAATCGTGGTTCAGCCATCTTTTTTGTATGAAGTGTGCATGGGTGTTCTCTAGGGCACCGGCTTCCATCCACAGTGCAAAAGGGTATTGGTTTGTTTTAGTTTGATTGTAGACTCTAAACTGAATGTGAGCATGAATTGATAGGCTGGCAACCTGTCCGGGCTATTTTTGGTCTGTTACGCAACTGGAAAAATATTTTGTGTGTTTGTGTGCAGTTTAAACTAAATGTTATACAGTGATCCCTCGCTATTACACGGTTCACCTTTCGCGGCTTCGCTGTTTCACGGATTTTTTTAGTGCAGTTTGTTATGCTTTTTTTTTTTTTTTTTACAGTATATGCACGCGCTTTGTGCTCTGTGTGGAAAAGGCTGTGCTCGGGACGGAGACGCTGGCCCTTTAAAGGGCGGAGCTTAGACCCGACCGTCTCGCCCGCAAGCAGAGGAATCAGGAAGGAGAGAAATAGGAGAAAGTTTGTTTTTTGTGTTTAAAGTCATTAAATCGGCATACTACAGCAACTGAGTCTTTTTTTGAGTTCTAACCGGACTCACCACAGTGATTCACCTTTCCACCAGCATCAATTACCCATTCGCTATCTTTTACTCTGTGTCCTGATTGGCTAAGGGACTATAGGCCAATGTCAATCAGTCTCCTCCGTGCCTCGTCTCTGTCCAGTACAGAATGCGTTCGGCTTGGCAAATTTACACGTTTGCTTAGTGTCTCCACGACAAAACCCACAATGTCGACAAAACGTTCTGCACCGACAAAGACACCTGCACCACGGCCTTCAGTAAAAAAAGACGCTACAGCGGAGCGGAGTCAGCACGAAGAGGCACAGTCAGAGGAACTGTGAAATACGCGTCAGTCACAATGTGTCCAACCGCGTAGGTTGATTATTAAAATGATTATTTTACAGTATTTCTAAAAACAATCATAGTTATATGTTAGAAAACGCTTCTATTTCTATTTCTTAAAAAAATGCTTGGGCCTGTAAAAAGGTTTTGTTCCTTGCTTTCAATGTTTTATGGAGTATTTCATTGTATAATAACTGTAAAAAAATAAAGGTTTCTACTTCACGGATTTCGCCTATCGCGGGTTCTTTTTGGAACGTAACCCCCGTGATAAACGAGGGATCACTGTAGTGCATTGTGCTAGTGCGGTTTATAGTGTTTGGGAGGCAGATTTTTAACTTGTGAGAGGCTGAAAGGCTTGCATGTTGACCCTGCTTTCAGGCACTTTACTAAGACAGTAGTATCAGACTTTTTGGTTAACTCTCAAAGAGAAAGCATTGGATCATATTTCCTAAAATGTTTCATAGTGCACTATGTGGAATTGTTTTTTGAACCCTGTTCATCTTGAAGGGAGCCAAACTTTAAGCTTAAGTCACATTAAGCACCTTTTTACTATACAGTGTGTGTATGTGTGCTCGCTCACTTAACACACCCCTCAACAAAAAAAAATCTTTATTTCATCCTAAGTTACATTATGCAATCAGATACTGAAGAATGAGGCCTCAGCACTGTCTATGCTCTTTCCCATAGTTTCATTGGTTATTGTCACACAGTAGTATCCACTGTAAAATAATATGTGCAGTGAAATAAAATGTGGGAATTATCGCCATGTTCTTTTTGCTGTTGCATGTGAAGAACCGGTAATGTCCCATCCTTAACTGTGGGGGAAGTAAATGATATGCCTCACACAAAAGTGTAGCTTTTACATGCAAGGGGATATGGGAATAAGAGTAACACTGTTAAGATAAAAGGGGTGCCTCCACTGAACACATCCTGTTGATGCTACATTCCACTGAAAATTTACAGTATCTCTAAATTGGAATAACATTGTAAAATGTCATAAATTCATGGAACTATTCGAATTTTGAGTTTTGCGTTTAAATACATAAGCCTCAAGTAAGCCTCAAGTGTTGTAATTCTAGGAAAATTAACAACATTTAGTGATGTGAAGCTCAGTGTCTCATTCTGATTATTTGACCATACAATGAAAAATAAACAGTTTTTTTCTTGGGCCAGATCCAAACATTCTACAATTATCTGTAATTTCTACATGAGTTTGGACAAGGTAAAAGTGATTTGTACAATATGTTCTCTGATCAAAACTGAAAATCAAATTGTGTATATCTGATACAGATGGCCACAATCAAAAACAGGCCCTTGTCAGATATAGAACACCTTTATTGCAGGAGTTTTGACCTCCATTTTCATTATACGAAATAGGCATTGTCAATCATAGTATTAACAGCATACCTGAAAGGTTTGGGGTGCTAAAATTGTTAAAACAGGTATCAGTATCGCAATACTGGAAAGTGGGAACAGCACTGATTTTATGAAGCAGGTCTTGCACCACAATCTGTAGTTGCCTAACATGAAGTTGACGTAATCTACTATGTTGTGTTGACTTATCCATGGTTGTTACTCATCTTGTTGCCTCATTGGGGATGATCGAATTAAAGAGGGCTTGGCACATGCTTAATAACTATGCTGTCAGTTTGATTGAGCCACTTCAGATTTAGCAGCTGAGACACAGTACACAATCACTGATTTGCTGTCAGTGCTCTTTTTGCAGCAGTGTTGATAAAGCCTGTCAGTAACTTAACTTAAAAACTTAACGTAATTTAAGATGCTTCAAAAACCATTTGATTTTTGATTCAGAACCAAATCTTTCATTAATCCCTGGAGGATAAAAAAGTTTCAGAGTTGAATAGAGAATAAATTTGACTGTCCACTTCTCCCTCTCAGCCTGAAAAAGTACTCTCAGTGCTTCATTTTTGAAACTCAATTGCAGTTGAGAGACAAAGATGATTTCCTTTTTTGATGGTGAAAGTGATGGAACCTATTCTCCCAGCGCCAGATCAAAGTGGCCCTGTGTGTGTGGGATTCCAGTCTCTTCACTTTAGGTTCGTAATCCTAGAGCTCTAACTGGACCATTTTGATGGTTTAACTGTTGGTACATCTGCTCTCTGCCAGGCCTGATGTCAGCAATGTTGTTCCATTCACAGCCTCCCCTACTGCTTCACTTCCCATGGCTTTTCTTCTCATCTCTTTTCTGCCCCCTCAGTGCTCCTCTGCCTACCCCCAAACTCATTGGCAAACATACTCAGAGTCCTCCTTGACACTGCAGCAGACTTGGGCTTGTCCCTGCTCTGACTGTCCAACAGCCTGGCAGGGTAATGAAGGCAGGGTGCCGCCTTACTTCCCTGCTGTGTTGTGCTTCATCACTCCTGCCACAGCCCAAGGTTCTCTAATTAAGACACTGACTTAGCCCTGCAGATTATGTAGCAGCTGGATCATTAGCACGGAAGGTCAAATGGCATGTGTCTCTGTGTAACTGGCGTAGCGCCTTTCATCAACCAGTGCCTCTGTCAGCTCACCCGCGGCGGCCACCAGAAGCCTCTGCCTGCTTCTCCCTGTAACCTCCATTAATACAGAGTGTTTGGTATCAGCAAAAACATTAATATCCAGCCCACCGAGAGTTAACTTTTACAAATGCAACCAATGACCTGCCAGTTTATTAGGTACCCATTGCAAAATTGACTGAATTATAATTAAACACTCAGATATTTTAAACCCATCTTCATCTTGTGGTCTTAAAATTTACCTTTTTTAAATTGGAATATTATTTTACGTGTCCTGCCAACTACTATTTACACTATTGATATTCTGACTGAATTTTCTCCTGCTCAACTAATTGTTAGCATACAGTATTTTACTGTCTTTTGTCAACATTTTTATGCATCTGAATCTGTTTGTTCTGCAAAACGGATTTATAATGTTTTGTTTATTGCAAGTATAAACGAAAAATTACAGAGCATTAGTGAAGTGGAAACAGATTTTAAGATGTACAGTAAGTAAGTATTAAGTAAGTATTTAGGTCATTCGAATGATTTATATAGATGTTCAAGTGATTGCACATTTCGATAAGCGTGAAATCATTTATTTTTATTCCAGTATAATGTAAAGTATATTACTCTCATTAGCTGTATATTAGCTGCTTGTGAGTCACCTTTACTTCAAGTCACAGAATGGAGATGCCTCATGTTTGACTTGTTTGGGATGAGAACTGTTCTCTGCCACGACTGACTCACCTGTGGTCACTCGGCAAGACAGCTCATCTATCAGTCTGCTCATGACTGCAAAGGCAAGGCAAGTTACTTGAAAGCCTTTGGTGTTTTCATCAAGGCCTCCAGCTATATGAACAAACACGGTGCAAGTGTTAAAGCTGAAAGAAAAAAAAGCACAGTGAAAAAAAATCCCTGCTCATTTCAATGTGGATAGATGAGAGAAACTGTATCATTAATCTCTTAAGTGTCACAAGGCTTAAAATTATTTCTTTAAAAAATAATTGCTGACATGAATGCAAGTGATCACAGATTCCATTATCCATCATCTGTCATGCCAAATAACTTTGGACACTTAATTAAATAAATATAAATCTAAACATATTTTCCTCTGTAACTTTGGTTCAAAACTGTCTTATATCTCACGAAACCCTACACTGATTATAAGGGAATATTTTAGACCTGCTCTCCTCTACATTAATGATCCCCCCTGCTGAATTAGGTTTTTCCTTTCCCAAAGTTTTCTCTGGGTGCTTCTCTGAAAAATGCCTTCATCATCTGGCTCTGCCGGTCAACAGTGATAGCAGATATTGAATTGGCTGCTGGGCACTAGCTCACTCCTGCTGTGAGAGATCTTTGAAAGGGACGAGCAGAAATTGTTTTTAACCAAATGCAACCAGTTCAGATTGCCTAACTAAGGATTTTTTTTACTATCCCTGTACCTTTTTCATAAGGAAAGCAGGGGCCCATAAAATACGTTTTT
Organism: Trinectes maculatus; assembly: GCA_016785345.1. Lineage (NCBI taxonomy): Eukaryota > Metazoa > Chordata > Actinopteri > Pleuronectiformes > Achiridae > Trinectes > Trinectes maculatus. Next base: position 200,615 of record JAFBJQ010003254.1, read on the forward strand.
CTTAAAAATTTCTTTATCAGTTTTTGACAGTTGTAAAACAAATTTGAGATGCCAATTTTATGAAATCTGTCTCCAGAAATCTCAAATATTTGATATCACTTGAAACTGTTTGGACACAATTTGATGAGGAAAGATATTGTATTATAATCATCAAAATAATTCATGAAATCTGGAATTTTTAATTATAATACACAACATCAGTATTTGCGATTTTAATATTACTCAAAATAGTCATTTAAAAAAGTGAAAGTAGTATTGATTTGTTAAAATTCTGTGATGAAGACAAATACCGCTGTCAAGACTATGTATTGTCAGCCCACTTAAGGTGCTTTTCCACTAGGGTCAGCTCAGCACAGTACGGCACAGCACAATCCTACACTGTACACTTGGTTTTCCACTGCAATGGAGTGTCGCTACATGGGCGGAGTCGTGGGTGGAATCGTCGCCTTGAAACCTCTAGAGTGGATGGCATGCATGTATGCTCGTGACATCAGCTTGCACCACAACAACTAAAAACAACAGCACAACTGAACACAACAGTTATTATAACATCAGTCATCGCTATTGACTCCTAAAATATACACGCTGTGTGTGTTTTAGATGCTTGCATATTCGCTTATGCATCGCGGGCAGGGGTCGGCGTGGATGTTCAGCCACTCCTTGCAGCAGTGGGTGACACCACACACCTGACCCCCATCGGACGAATCCTGCCAAGCAGCCCGCTGACATCAGTTTTCGGCTACACTCGCTTGGAACCACATCCTAGTGGTCCCAAAGTTGGAACAATTTTCAGGCACTGGGACCTAGTGGAAAAGCGTGCAAAGTGTGCCGTACAATACTGTGCTGAGGTGACCGTAGTGTAAAAGCGCCTTTAAGTGATCTCTCTCTTTCTCTCCCTCACTCACTCACTCTCTCTCTCTCACACACACACACAAAAACACACAAAACACACAAAACACACTACATAGCGTGCTAGTCAAGAAAAAAAATCCCACAACTTGGTGAGGATTCCTTAGTGTCCTGCCTGTTCCATTTTCCCCCTACAGCCAGATTGCAGTGTCATCCGAGTTAGTTCACCTACATTTGTAACTTTAGTCCTCTCGACGTTGACCCTCTATTTTAAGATTGTGAGGGTAGTGTGCCGCGAGAGCCTGAGAGACAGGCTGTTGCTGGCTGCACACTGCACTGAATGGCTGACACGCACACGGCATAGGACAATTTGCAAGACGACACTGACTGGCTTGTTTACGGCAGAGGCTCTGTCTGGGGGAGGAGGCAAGCAAGCTGGCAGGCAGGGAAGAAGGGAGAGGGGGTTTACTACCCTCAAGAGAGTCGGAATTCCTCCTGAGCCATTCCCCCATTTGGCTGGCAATTGTGAAAACAATTGCTTGGCATTTACTCTCTTTGCAGATGGAGTCCCAGCTATGAGTCAGCTTCGAGAGCAGCAATTGATGGAGAAAGTGGTGGGCTTGTGATCTCCTGAACAGAAAATACAAGCACACTTTAAATGAACACATGTTTTGATGTTGTGAACGGTCCTCTGCTGCTTCCTTACTTAAATATATTTTTGTTCACTGCAGTGTTGCTGATATGATTATCCTTTTTTTATACATTTATGTTTGGCTTCGTTGTTGGCTAATAAAGACATGTCTGTGTTGTTTTTTCCAGAGTTGACCTACAGAAGACGCTATGCTGAAGTCCTGAGCTGAGGGAACCTTGCCTTATTCCTCTGGCAAGCCTGTCACTTATCTCAGTTTGTTACATCAAACGTGATTAACTTACCATCAGCAAATACCAACAATCACCACCACCACCTCCACCTTTTCCCCACCCCTTCCTGCCCAGACTGTCGCCACTATGACGTCGGAGCTGGAGAGTAGCCTGACCTCCATGGACTGGCTTCCTCAGTTGTCCATGCAGGCAGCCATCCGCAAAGCAGATGCCCAAAATGCCCATGGGCCAGGCATGGGCAAGAAGACGACCCTACTGGATCCAAACACCACACTGGACCAGGAGGAGGTGCAGCAGCACAAGGATGGCAAGCCACCATACAGCTATGCCAGTCTAATCACATTTGCTATCAACAGCTCGCCAAAGAAGAAGATGACTCTGAGCGAGATCTACCAGTGGATCTGTGATAACTTTCCTTACTATAGGGAAGCGGGCAGTGGCTGGAAGGTAAGACAACGTTACATCTGTCCAACTCAGAATGTGCATGTAGCAGGGCTTTTAAATTTGACAGACACTCTAAGTCCTCTGTCAGTTTATTTTTCCTCAACCTTACATTTTGTACTAAGCTGTTGGCAAAATTAGCAGTGGAGTTGAAATTAATATTCTTTGACTTAGGCGATTGTTTTTGAGGTTCTTTTGTGAAAGGCCATTGGTAATCATCGTTGTCACCTCTGAGAAAGCGTAGAGAGAACTGAGTACACCAAATCACACTAAGTGCCTTACTCATTCGAATGAAAAATGGTGCAGCCCTGAGAGAACCATATAAAGTGTAAAACCTTGGATTAATATTCAGAGAAGTGGCCCCTATCTGTGCGAACACAGACTAAATAGCCCATTCATGGGTGGTATTATTCATTGCAGATGCCTTGATAGGAGAAGGCCATTATGCAGAAGGAGAGAGCCAGTGCTGTGTCATCATCTCAAGGAGCCCATGATATACTGAGATGAAGCTATGCTGATTGCCTTTTAAAGGGCCCAGATGGAAATTGATATTAGAATGAGTTTTCCAATCAGTTGACGTTTATTGGAAATAGAATCTTAGGCACTGCTTTATTGCAGTCAGACAAGATGTATGAAGCCCATTTCCTGGGGCGACAAGATCTGGCATGTGTACAGGCTGTATGAAGGGGTGTGTGTTTGAGAGAGAGAGAAATGAGAGAGCATATGTTATTATAAATAGAATGATTTTATCTTTTGTGGCAAGGCCTTTTGTAAGGAATTATTTGTTTTATTTTGCTACTTTTGTTCCCCTTTTTACCATCATCACCTTATTTTGTTGTTGGCAACACAATAGTTTGTGTGCTGTTAGTCTGCATGCTTACATGCATTGAGTATTTCAGAGCTACATTTTGCCCACCGTCTTGCACTCATACACTTTTCTTTAGACCGCAGCACTATTAAGCACAGTATTGCTGTTGATAATCTGTCAATATTTATTTGAGCCCAGAGAACAGCTATGAGTAAATCATCATCCAGGTGGGATGGAGTGGACTTCAAGAACACTTATATGCATCAGCAGCTTCGTTGCTCTGAAGTATGAGGGTGGGAATGACTTAGGAAAATAACATTAGATAAGACACTACATTAAGTTGACATGATTTCATACTTTTTTTTGTACATTTTAGAGATGGTGTCCTCAGTGGGCATCAGACTCGTGCTGCCGACAGAGTTAAAGCTTCGCTCTACCCACAGAGCTACATTCCTAATGTGAATACAGCAAAAGGATTATATATTTGATTAAAACTTGGCTGAAGTGTCTGCCTAATAATGCAACTTTATTTATTTTTGTTATCAAATGTGGTTTAATCAGGTGGTGACTTTGACGATTCCCATGGTCATGAAACACAAAATAAAATGATTCAGAATGTTAGACTCATTGATGATTTGGAAATATCATGAAGCATTTTTAACAATTTAGAAATAGAGATCATTTGACAGTTGACTAAAAGCGCAAAGGCAAGTGACTGATAAAATAATCCACTGTTTCTGTGGAAGCTAACAATTAACTGTGTTAGAAGTAAGTCGACCAAAGCTAAATTTCAGTCAGTATGCAGTATCATGGAAGAATTTGTCTTTAAATTCAAATCATTACCCACAGTAAGAGTGACTGTACTTGTGGAAGATATGACCCCAGATAAGGCAAAAGTCATTTCAATGCAGGGTTACAGGTCCAGAGGAAACACATTTTTTGTGCCACAGTATTTTAAATGCTTGTATCACAAATGATATTAAGTATTAGTTCATGAAGTATTACTAATAGTATGCGTTATAAAATCTGGAAAATCTGGTTCTGAAAGGTTTTAAAATCGAGTATGATAATTTAGAGAAGCTTCAAGAGGGCAATGCACATTAAATCGTTTACTATCCACTCCAAATGTTAATACAGCTCCCCAAGAAATAATGCATAACACGTCTTTACTCATTACCATTACTACTGCAAAGGCTCTTTTATTTTCAAATCTTTTAGGTGCCATAAAATTTGGATGGGCAAACATCCCCTGGTCAAAACAATAGATACCAGGTTTTATGAGATATGAGACATTTTTTTAATCACAGAGCTAAAACTAGCCAAATTATGATGTTATAATGCTAAGGGGTTCTTTCCATTATCAGGGGTTGCAAATATAGATTTGATACAACCGGAAAGGTGCCTTGGGTATTAGACAGTTATAGAATTAGTCAGCATTGGTTGAGATTGACGCTCATCAACTACTTTCTAGTTTAGTAAAAGCTTGCGTAGATAAACAGAATCTGGCCTAAATGTGGGCCGCATTTGTAGAAATACCCATCACATTTAAAAGTGAGAAAAACCACATCACTCTAACCAGGATGCCGTGTAGCACAGGAAACACTGAGAAACGAGCCTGAATATGCGCTCATAGGCAAGAGCCTGCGTCACCATATTTCTCAGTTCTTGTTAATAGGGTGTTTTCCCTGCCATAGTTCTTCCTAAGAAACTAAACTGCTGAATTCAGTGTATACTGTATGTGTGTGTGTGTAATATGTATATTTAAATTTCTCATTGCATAAGAGACATTTGAATAAAATCCAATAGTGCTTAGTTTCCATGCCCAAGGCATTTGAATGGGCTCCAGTAGCCTTAAGATTGTTCCTAATGTTTTTTTTTTGCTTTTGGAAACCAACACACAAATTATATTTTCATCTAAGTGCATGAGACAGCCTGGGAAGAGTTTCTCTTCCAATCATCAGGAGGTCAGCTGGAGCTTTGCAGTTGTGAAGGTTTATTGTTTTGAAATCCATCAAAGATATGCCTTTGTTAACACCAAAAATCCTATTTGAAATTTTATGAATTCTGCATGCAGTTATAATGTTCTCCCTCCACTCGGACCATTACTATTATATAAATCCACCTATTACATGCCTGAATATGCATGTCTCTGTGTGTATTACAGGTAAACATGCCTGGGTTGGGTGAATGTAGGTTGATGTAGTCATCGCTTTGCTGTTCCCCTGGAGATGTCAGTCGAAGGAATTTGACACACACATGCGTGCGTCTGTTTTGTATGATAATGCAAGCTGTGCGGGCAAGATGAGACTGGGCTAATCTGGGCGCCAGCAACTCATTTTATCTTCTCAATAGAACTCCATTAGCCTACGCTTTTAAGAAATATCAATAAGTGCTGTCAATAAAAACATAATTCATCAAGGTCAAAAATGTGAACGTCACCTTTGAGAGTGCAAATTGCTTGCCATCTATGAGCAAGCAATTAGATGGTGCTTTTTTGAATACCCTCTTCAGCTCTTTGAGGTAGTTTTGATTACATTTTGCAGGTTTGTCTTGTGTACAATTCAGCTCATATATTGTCAGTCCCTTGTCCTTCTGTTCCTTGCATAACAAACATGGCTTTTTGAAAATCTGCCAGATTGCTTAAGTATATTTTACATAGCTGCATTCCAAAGCATATCTTTCCAAGAAATGTATAGGCTTTTGCTTGCAGCGCTCTACTGTAATGTTGTATACTAAACCTATACAATTGAGATTTTTCTTGAGCCACTTTATACCTGTTGCTCAGTTTTTGCTCAGTTTCTCTTATTTGAAAGCCATTAAACTCAATTTAGGCTGTCCCATATAACTCCCTTGAGGTTAAAAGTTAAATGGGTATGGTCTTTTCCATCTTCAATGCCAGGAGATCATACCTGTCTTCCTGTACGAAGCGCCAAGTAAAGATTAGAATTGTAATACTAGTCATAATCAGTATTTTGTAAGTCAGCATACTCTTACTTTTGTTTTAACTGTTAATGGGACACTTGTTGCCATGGTGATCTGCAGATACAGGGCTTCAAAACACTGAGGAGACAGCTGCAGAGGAGGGGATTTTCCCCTCATCACTCGTTTACCCATGTGCATCATTAAGTCGCAGGTAGAAAATGAGTGGAGCAGTTACTGTAAATGTTACTTTATCAATTAGGTTGAATTATTTTATAGAGACAAACTTATACAATTTAAAATATTTAATAGGACATTTACAGGGTCATGTATACCTTCTTAAATAATAAATGATCACTATGTGATCACTGGATTCATTTATTTAAGCAAAGACCCCGTTTGTCCCCAGAAAATGTGCTTGCTTCCTTAAGCTCTGGAAAAGACAGAGTGACAGTGTGTGTGTGATATCCTTTCAGGTATAGTTTTCTGTTTGAAAAAATGGTCAGGAACATTATTTATAAAGAAACTCACAGACACAAATGTTGACCTCGATGTGCATATCAGAACTTCTCCCAGCTCCTTGGGTCTCACTGCAGGCAAAGTGTGTAAATTCCCAACTGCATTTCTTCCAGGTGAAAAATTGCCAAAGAAATTCTGGAGCAATTCTCAACCAGTTTAAAAATGCTTTAAATGCTTGCTATTGAACTTGAGTTGTGAGACTGCTACTGGCGTGATTTTATTTATTTATTTTTAATTTTTTTTCTTCCACACCTGAGTTCAGGAAAAGAAAATTAGCTGGAAGAGAATGTAAGCTGCCGTTGATTACCTTACAAACAGTTCCCACTGCATTTTCACAGAGGTCCATAGCTCTTACATGATCTTGTTAACAGGAAAATGTAGCTTTGGTCTGTAAATCGTCTAACGTGCTGGGATGGGGCATAGGGCTGCCTTCTGCAGGGGCCCTGGACCTTGCTTTGATCTCATTATAAAATGCAAATACACAGTACCATAAACAGATCAAAGGTTCAACTTCCCATTGGATCTGAGGCTTAATAATAGAAGCCTGGAGCACTTTTATATTTTTTAAGAAGCAATTTGGGTAGCTACTGGTCCTCCAGGACATTATTTACCCTGGAGATAATGTTTCTGCCTCTGACTAGTGACTAGTCACAGCTCAGAAATATCTGCTCCTCTTGCTTGTATAAGTAAGATTGGTCAGGTATGTGCATTTGCATGTAAGCTTCCTGCCTCTGTTTTGCGGGTCCTGAAATCTGAAAGTGTAAAATTTCTTGGGTGTTAGACTCTCTGATATCTTCATCCACTTTTCTTACTAAAGCATGTTACTGATAAATATTTTTTTCAGAAGCAGCAGTACATAGTTATACTTTCCTTTTTGTGAACCAGCCCAAATTCAATATGATCCTAAGTTCATAAAATTATTTTCCACAGTCCAGTGTCATATGAAACTTGTTCTGATGAGTGATCAGGTGATACAGAGGTATTTTTTTAAACACTTTTGTCTTGTCCTGAATTCCTCATTAATTGTAGCAACAGCAAAGACTATGTGCTAGCCTGGCGCTGACTGTCAGGTGGTGGGAGGGGCAGTGATTCACTCGGCAGCCAGTTTGATCCTGCTGTGAGGCGGGTTCCCGTGTCAGGAAGCTCCATCCTGGCCACCCGCCCACCAGCCTCACCTTGCGCCCGCCTACTGGCGCCCCACCGCTCACGCTCTGGCCCTTAGAGTGGGCGGGGAGAGCAGGCTGGCAGGCCTTGGCTCAGATACATTTTGGCAGGAGCTGCTGTCCCCACACTGAGTGAAGTACTGACTGCAGTGCAGAACATAAAAGGCCGGAGGCTTCAATCGCTTCCTCTTGTGGCTCACAGGCCTGTGTAGAGATGTTGGCTTCAATTTTACTTGAAACTGTACCTTTTTTTTGGCAGACATGGCGGTGGCCTCTCACTTCAGCCTGTGTGCGTGTGTGTGTGTGTGTGTGTGTGTGCGCGCGCGCACGCGTGTGTGTATGTGCATGTGTCAAGGCCTGGGATACACCTCTTGTGTCACTGTGCTTTTGTTTCCTCTCTGTAAGACTCATTTACAATGCAGATAACACTGGCCAATTATGGGCTGTTGATCCCCGCACTCATTCCTAGTCACAGCTTAGGTCAAAACATTTCACTTTGTATTGTATATTGTTAAGGCTTGATCTTGAGTCAGTAATTGTGGAGTAACTGAAAGGTCAAGGTCAGGGTACTAGGGAAGCAAGTAATCTTGTTGTTCTGTTAGTTAGGTCTTGGTCTTTGATAGATAGGTGCCTGGATATGACAGTAAATCTAAATTAAAATGAGTTAACTAGCATTAGAAAGCCCCATCAGACCCCGTAATAGCAGCGGACAGGGTTAGGATCTGCAGTATGTCTTTTTCGGAGCTATGCATTTATGTGGTAACTGAGGTGATTATACCTTTAGTAGGCCATGCCTTTGCTTTGGTACAGATCAGTAGCCTGAAGCACAGTCGGGCAGTTACAAACAGCAAGGAATTTGAAGCACAATTCAGAACAACTCCTAACTGGAAAAACCATTAGGTAGTTCTGAGAATCTTCAGTGAGGAAGATGAAGGACCACGCAAAGCTGCTCACAAACTCTTTAGTCATTGTTTCATGGCTCAAAAGATTTTAGATGAAAAAAGCACTTTGCTCTCCCTGTATTTTAACTTAGCTCTCTCAGTGAATGGCCTTTTACCCTCTATCGTTTTTCGACTTGGCAGTCACTGCTGCAGGATTTTGCTTAGCATATGTACAATAACTTCTTGACATTGCTGAGAATGTATGTGGATGTTGCTGTGCCATCATGGATTCTTTGAAGATGAATCAGGAAAGCAAGTGTGCTCATCTTTTTCATCTACCAAGTCAGCTTTTTGATGAAATAAACAACATGCTTATGGAGAAGTGTTCAAGTTATGGATTAAATTTGCAAATTGTGAATTTGCTTGTCAACTAAAATCACTGTGGGACTTACTACACCTTATCTTATTGTTTATGACACTGTATATTAATTATCAACAAAGGCCCCTAATATGTCAGATTACTTGTTAACTAGCTTTGCAAATCTCATCTTCATACTGTAAAAGCATGAAGGGCTCATTTGATACAAATGAAAAACTTGACTTTTCAATATAACAATCCTAACCTTTATATCAACGGGATATGATCCTAGGTGTCTTGATACAAAAAACCACATTGTATGTGAAAAGAAAACTTGAATTGCAATATGTAACATGTCTCTTCATGGGTGATGACTTACTTCAGCAAAAAATACCCTATTCTATCTATCACTTTATCCTATTATCAATGCCAAATGCTGATTTATTTGGAAATTTGCTTAACCTGTGCTTGGAAACAGTGCAACATAGTTTGTATGTCAGATTAGTGTAGTAAATCATATCCTCCCCTCCTGAAAACTGCTAATAAGAAGACAGTATCAGGCTTGAATAATGGTGGCATATTAGAGGAATAACATAATTGCCATTCAGGCCGCATATCAGGCTACCTCTGTTTACATTGGGATCACAGATGGTGCCTTTTAACATAGCCTTTTGTACGTGCACTGATTTTTGCCCTGACAAGGAGGAGGAGAAAGGAGCAGGGTGTGCTGATGAATTCTGCATGCTATAAATAGAGCACACTCTTGAATCCGCCTTTAACATTGAATCTGCCCTGTTAAATTCATTTAAGATACATGAGAGTGGCCAGTGCTGGTACTGCTTCCATCTGTCTATAACATACAGTATTTACATCTTATTCAAGTAAAGAAGGTGTTGTTTAATATTAAAAACTATAATTTAGGATGATTGTTCTTGATTTCTCTTCATCTTTTTTAAATGTAATTAATAATGTTCATAATTAAGGTAGTCTGCTCTCCCTGATGAACGGTTGCCTCCTGTGAAGCTTGCAGCTAATTTATCTGCCTCCAACATAGCATACACACAGCGTTTCCTTTTTGGAAATGAAGGGGAAAGGCAGCAGGACTAATTAGCAGAGGCTGGAGATGGATCCTTAAAAAAAAAGTCAACAGCAACCTGAGACTGCTGACATGGCCAAAGGTCTGTAGCCTGACTGAGTTAAGCCCTCCACTGAATATGCACTAAGAGTGACTGGAGGGAAGCCATGCTGCAGTACACCCAGACTGTAGGACATTCACATCTAATAGGAATTATAAAAGTTGTAAATTGGCCCTGATTGGCATGTGGATATAATCAGTGTGGCAAGTAAATATCACGGGGATATGTCTGGCTAGTGTGTTTTAATCCACCTTCTCTCTTCTATGGCAATAATTTAACCTCCATCACAGTTTGTATCAGTCTCCTGCAGCTAATTGCTTCACTCTGCTCTTTCCAATCCCAGCTTTTTTGTAATGAAAGCTGAGCCGCCTTTGTTTTTATGTGTTACTGCTGCTACCTGGCATTACTGCTTGATAATAATGATGTTCCCATAGCATGACATGTTGGAAGCGTTTATTTTTTTTAATTATTATTTTTTAGTCTGTGCCTTCAGTTAGCACGATGGCTGTTTCTTAGCCCAGAGAAATATAAAATCCTGCTGGTGCGTCCTTAGTGGGGTCAGCGGTCTGTGAAAGGGGGACAGTGACACAGCTGTGGCAGCCGAGTGGAACCAGTGATGGATGACATGCCAGAATGGGCCTCGCTGTCTTTCCGGGCACCTATATTGACAGACACAGCTCTTGCATCTCATATTCAGCATCAACTGGGCTAATCGCAGGTCATTCTGGCCACAAATTTGACATGTGAATATTGCTCCTGTAATTGCTCATTTGTCAATGTCACATTCTCAAAGAGTAGGTTTACATAGCCATAATATTGAATAAAACGTGCTGTAATTAATTCAAATTACAGAGGAATAAATTTTAATTAAAATTCCAAAAAGGGTGTCTTGTGATTCACTATAAGAACGATCTTTTAAGGATGAAAGCAGTGTTGGTGTTCAAAGCTGCTGCCAACAATATTTGTTTATATTTGCAGCTATTTCACTACTTGTATGTGAAAGTAATCCCATAGCGATGAACCTACAAATGATCGACACCCAACTCTTCAGTTTTCCTCAGCTCCATCAAACATTTTATCAACTGATATTTTGTTGTTGTTTTGGTTTTCCAACTTGCAATTTTACAGTTTTTGTTTGGTTTTCCAACTTGCAATTTTACAGTTTTTTTTTGCTCCTGCTCTTCTCAGCAGCAGTGTTTTTAGCCAAAGCAGGCACAATCTGTTTTTACCGCTTGTTTCCACTACCTCAAAGAGGTCAAAGAAGTCAGTCATTACAGCTTAAGTTAGATATGTAGTTTTTACAACTAGTGTTGATTTTAAGTTAAGTTTTTGCAACAGCTGTCTTTAAAAAAGGAAATCACTAACTACAGAGCAAATGGCTTAAAACACACACGCACTGTCCAGCACTAGCACTTACTTTATTTACATTTTGATCCTGAGATTTCATCAAGCACCTTCACTATTTCCTATGCAGAATTTTGACTATTTTCAGGATCAATACATTAACAGGGCTTAAGGAGTCTTATATCGAAAGGCGGCTCACAAACCATTTGAAGTAGGAATATAAGAACAAGTGTAAATTATATTCATTTATTTTTTGTTTTTTGTGTGTGGACAGGTGAGTGATTATATCAAACTTCTGTCACTAAGCCCTTCAGTCTGTGCTCCACCAGCCACAAGGCCACAGCCTCTTCCCACCATATAATTGCATCTGAATTAGTCCATTAAAGTGGTTGTGTAGAGGGTTGAGGGGGTGCACTGAGGTGTCTGGCCTCCTTTGACCATTGTGATGTATTATTAATGGGTCAGTAAGTCTGCCGGCTCTGCATTAACTTGGCTAATGGACTGTAGGGTGGGTCTGTGATTCCCTTTTTAGAAGGAAATCAAATCTAATACACATTACAAAAAATACTGTTATTTGAGTTTTATTTGTAAAAGCAGAGAAGTGATTTGAATTGAGCCATTGCTTCTTGTTCTCTTTTTGTAGATTTAGTCCCTTCTAACAGGTTACTGTGGGAATTCCAAGGTTACATAGACTTACCCAGGTTTGACTACAGTGAGTCATTATCCTGTGTATCTATGTGTATCTCATGAACATGTGCAGTAATGAAAATCGGAGACTCAGATCAGATTAATATGGATGATGGTAAATTGGTTATTTTTTCCGCCATATAGGCCTGCAGGCCAAGTGTTTAAACAGCATGGGGGAGTCTGCATTATATGTAAAACATATAAGAAAACGAAAAAGCTTATTTTATTTTGACAGATTTGCAAAGATCTTAATGTGGACTATTAATAGTTCTGTTTCCTCTAGTATTCCAGAGGCAGCTTTGTCAAAATAAAATTAATATGTTGTATTTTTTATATTCTGGTAATAGTTTGCTCCCCACGTTTAAAATAATGCAGTTATATTTTCATTTAGTTCAGTCTGCATGTAAGAACTAGTCCTGTATGAACTGCACCTACATTTTGCATTTCTTATCTAACCGACTGTTTGGGAGAAATTTGGGGTCAGTATCTTGCCCAAAGACACTTCAACGTCCAGACTGGAGAAGCTGAGGATTAAACCACAGACCTCCTGATTAGTGGACCATCCTCTCTTTCCTTTTTGCCACAGGCAAGTCATAATTTGTTTATCAGCAGTCAACAGTTAAAAGAATATGATTAAACATCAAAACATCAGTGTCTCTGTAATCTGAAATCGCTCCCTAACCCCTATATAGTCCACTACATTCATTTCCGTATGTAGGGAGTAGGGAATAGGGATAGAAAAAATCGCTTCGATTTACGAACGTTTCAACCTATGAACCCAATCACGGAACGAATTAAGTTCGTAAGTCGAGGTTTCACTGTATTCAGAATTAGAATTAGAATGACTAAAGATGCACTGCCAAGTATACTCACACACAAGGAATTTTGTTTTCGGCACTTGCTGACATTCAAATATTAGATAATAACAGAACAATAATACATACTATACAAGAGAAAAAATGTAAATGTAAAAGTGCTAGTTCAACCAACTATGTAAAGAATACATATTACTCCAAAGGCCTTCTGTGCTGTTACTTAATTTGTCTAATCCTCAAGTGGACAGTTGGCAGTACCCTGTCACTATTTGTAGCTACAGTCAGTTCTTCATTGTTTGTGGGCACTGTAGTCAGCAGGCTGCTGCGAGCCATTGTCAGAGGATAGCATCAGAGGCTCTTCTTCCGGCTGATAATTAAGTGGTGTACTGACAAACGGCTTTCATCAGATCCCTCATGTGGAACTGAGAGCATGCGAAGGCTTTCAGGGATGATAAACCAGAGGACGTCGCTTTGCCTCCAATCTTTCATGGCCGTGTGCCGCCTCTGCAGTGGAGGAGGAAGAGAGTGAAAAAGCGCCTGTGTAGCACAGGAGAAAAGTAGAACCTTGTGTTGCTCATAGAACCAGGTTCAGCTTACAGCACTGTGCCAGACAGCTCTCTGCAGGTATTGTACCTGCTTCCCAGTTGTGGCTAGATTGACCAAGCATGCAGCATATGTGAAGTATTTTTCTCATTTGAGAAACTGTCAGTTATTTTTGCCACTTTGAGGCTGAGATAAGTTGTGTTGACTTACAGCACAGACTGCATGAGAGTAGATAAACTGACAGGGGTTTGAACCAGGATGTGTTGTTATGACTGTGACATGAAATGTCTTGTCATTGCAACTTGCCTGTGCCGATTCCTCCCCCATTAAAATCAAAGGTAGGATCATTGTCAGTAGCAGGCTACAAAAAATATGCAAACACAACTCTTGTCTGTGAGGACGCTCAGCTAAAGATCATTTATCAGTAAATGTTACCAGCAGCTAAAGGGGAGTCTTAAGCATCCAACTGAATAATTTTTGATCATATCTGATATCTTTAGCTGACTGACTAGAACAGTACAACAAACTTTTTTGACCCTCACCCCACACAACCTTACTGCTAACGTTGGGTAGACTCCTGATTTCCTCCAGCATACTTAAATTTTATTTTTATTTTTACTTGACTTCAGTCTTGCCATGTTTCAATCTTTTCATTCCAGCTATAGTGTAATGACTGGTTAAATGTTGAATATTGTTATCTATCAGTCGTGCCAATTTCTGAAGACGTCCATACCCATTTCTATTTCTATTCTTGGTTCATTGCCAGTGACAATCATGCTATACCTCTGCATGCTGCACCTTGCAATAGTGCAGCAACACTTCTTTTGTGTAAAGTGCAATGACTGTGTGCGGTTTGGCTCTGAGCAAGAGAGTGAGACAGAATGAGAGAGCCACAAATATTGGCGAAGGAGGCAGAGAGACAAAGACAAATAGCTCTCCGAAGGACTCTGATCAAAAATGCCTCATATAAGTGGCTCATGGCTTTTGTTGTGACCTGCCATTCAATGTTGCATTAAGTGATTTTTTTATTCCCGCCACAGCTTTTCTTTTCTGCAGCGACTCCCTTCCAGTTTATGAGGGGAATGCTCAAATTTCAGATGTAGCATTCAAGCCAGGACTGTAACCTTAAGTGCACGTAGAAAATAATGCTGGAGTTTTTTTCCTTGAGTTTCTGCAGGTCCATTCCAAGGTTGGCCTTACGGCAACAAAGCATGTAGTGAAGGGAATGTGGGTGCATGTGCCTGTGTGAGATTGAGTTCAGAACACTTACATTGTGGGTTTTGGTCTCTCACCCACTGCTTTTGTTGAAAAGGGAACATCCTTGGTGCAGCATTCATACACTTCTTATATGCCACTAGAGAACTATGTTTTTTTTTATTGGCTCACTCTGTTGTATGAGCTCTATAGGAGACTATATCCTTGAATTGCCCTCAGTAAAATTACTTGGCAGATAAAGATGGACTGCTTTGCTTTCTTGGTGCTGGCGAGGATAGACAGGTAGGTTCAGCAATTTTCCCTCTTTACATGCAGATTTATTCGGTTTAATGTTGTTAATACTGAGACAGCATGATTAAAAATGGCCCGTTTTCAGAGGTGGTCTCATGTTGTGGTGGACAGCATGCAGCTTGCTTATACTGAAAAATGTCTCTCCATACACATCTGTATAAAGTGGCTTCTTTATTTTCACTGTGTCTCTTTAACTTTGTTACAATTTAAATGTACTGAGATGGCCTGTGGGAACAATACACGTGAAGGCTGAAGCAAAACAGTGACCTTCAGTGCCATCTCATTTGGTTCCCATGTAGTTGTAGATAACTTGGAAAGCTTTGAAGTTTTTCTTTTTTTTTTGCTCTTTAATTTCATTTCCGTTAAGTACAGTCTGTAGTGCTTGAGAAAATCCTCCAAACAAATGTCTAAATCCAAGAAACATCTTACAGTTGCAATTGCAAATGCTCTGTTTTTTTTTTTTGTCAACGTTCTCACGTCTCCTGATAAAACTTATTCTGTTTTGAGTCCACACTTGTAATCACTTATGAAGCTAATTTCTTTCTTGTATGTATTATCCTCATTATATGAGCCTGCCGGTGAAAAATGGCTTTAATTTAACCAAAAGCTCGCTGTTGCAATGGGGGATGGTGGGCACAATTTCCCCATAGTGTCATCTCCCCCTGTAGAAGTAACTGTTGAGTTTTAATTACTATAATACCTCAATGTGCTACATTAGGTGACCTGTGTCTAGATGGCAAAGGTTAACCATCATTTTGATTTTCTTTTTTTTTTTGTTTCTCTCCCATTTCCCTTTGTCTCTGCATCATGGGCATAGACATAAAGCCCTCTCAGCACGAAGTAACAGGTTATTATATTAATGACAAATTACACCTTGGCATGTATTTTTCTGCAGCATGCAAAGAAACTGATCATGCTTTATTAAAACAACATAGAAGTGGGTAAAGATCAGAGACTAAGGGGTTTAAAACCTAGCATGCCAACACATTACTACTGGATGCCAAGGGAGGCAGATCAAACGCCTTTGAAGATCACAAAAAAAATCAAGTCGAAAATCGTTATAGTTGACTTCATTGGTATTTGAGTGTGGGCTTTGGGTCCCTTGGTAGTTTTGCTAGATATGAGAGAGCTTTGCAGTGTATTGGGCGGCGTTTTTTGGCAGATTTCTTAAGTCTGACAGCACAGTGTTGGTGGGGGAAGTGTTACTGTTGTCAGAAAGGCTCAAGTACTGCTAAATAGAATAAACATGACTTAATAAGTGCTCACTGCCATTACTTTTGACACTGATGCCCATGAAAACTTGACAGTCACTCTTAGAACAAGATTATTTCATGATTTTGGTGTACATGTTGTGATCAGGTGCGGTAAAACCGAATATGACAGTAGTGTTAAATGCTAAACAAGATCAGGTTGCGTCACTCAGCAGGTTTATTATCCAGTCAGTCAGGAGAGCCTCATACCAGCGGACTAAGGATCACAGCTCTTCTCTCAGCTAACGGAATTAATTCATCTGATGACTGAACCAAGAAGAACTTACCTTTTTCTACCTGTTTGTATGTGTGTCCAAAGGTTTTCTTTTTTTAAGCAGTGCCTTGCTGAAAAACTGTGGCATCCCACATACCTTCCCACACCCACTACAAATAGACAGCAAAGGTGCTACATTCCATGGCCTTGGTGCAGATCCCCGAGGCTGAGGAGTATGTTCTGTGTTGGTGGGCATTCCAGAGGGTCCATATGAAATAACAAAAGGCCTAAAAATATAGTTCTCTCCGCACACCCCACCGCCTTTCTCCCTCCATGTGTGTGCATGTGCCACACATGCAGACATGTGTGACTGTGAGAGGGAGTGAGATTACCTCTACTGGTTCACTTCCCAGTTCCCTTATGTGCTTCCTTTCTGGACTCGGGTCTTTACTGTCAATGAAATTGGAGAGATGCTGAGATGTGCTCTTCAGCTGTTCTTCAGTCAAAATTTGCAGGAAGATGGTGTGGTTGTGTAAAGTCCCGGAACCTATCGGACATTGACATGTTCATGTTGTGTGTGACCAGCTATCCCTCAGCTACTGGTGTGTGATGTCATAACCGCTATGTGTGCATACGTTTGTCTGTCCCAGCATGCCGAGTTTGCTCCCTTGGGACCCTGACCATGTGTACAGGGTGCCTCTTCCTTCCCAGCTGTGAGGAGCAGGGCTCTGACATGGCCTGTCCCTTTAGCTCACTCTGAACGTATGACATGCCAAGAGCAGAGGTCAGCCTGACCTACTTTCCCCTGGCGGCCCTTCTGCTGAGCTGCAGCGCTCCTCAGCAGGGGGGGCAGTGAAGGCGGAGCTGCTTACGCCTCCACTGCTGTCCTGGTGTGTTAAATCACCGCCGTTTGTTAGAAGACACGTTCCCCCTCTCTGGTTCTGTGTGTGTGTGCGTGTGTGCATGTGCGTGTGTGTGTGTGTTTATCTTTTTTTCATACATGTGTAGGAGGTATCCCACGTACACAGGCACACTCACACAGGCTTTGCTGAGTTTGGATATGAAGTGCTCTGTGGGGGTTGCAGGTAGATGCTGGGCAGCACTTGGGTAGGACCCCTGCAGTGAGCTCTGTCTGACTCATTTTGTGTACCACTGTTCACACCCTCTGACCTCCTCCAACTACTTAACTTTCCTTTAAACTGTAGATCCACTAATACTATACCCATATACCAACTTTGATTTGTATATAAATATATGAATATATGCGTGTGTGTGTGTATGTAGATTAAAACAGAAAAATTGTATTAATGGTATTAATTGGCCCTGTGATTGGATCACAACGTGTCCACTTTCAAATCGATCAATCAATAACCTTTTATCAGCCTGTTGTCTTCTTCCCCCTTTTGGCCCTCATTTGACCCACAGCCTGGTGGTCTCATGTACACAAATGTGTGTCAAGTATTTGAGTTTGTCTGACAGTGTGTCGGACATCAGAAGAACAGGCCTGTTGTAAGGAGAGAGCAGGCAGGCAGAGTTCATTAAAAAGTAATCTTCTAATGTAGTAGCAGGCATTGGCTGCTTTGCTGTATCAATGATTTAGTCCCAGCAGAAGGTCCTTAATGGATATAGCCACCTCTCTGTGCAAGTTCAGCTGCTTCTGTCTGCCTGGCATCAAGTGGCACACACACTCAGACACATGCAGAGGCTGTGAAAGAAAAATGGTTTTAAGTACTTAAGTGTGTATGCCATTGTACAGATTGCATCACATACTCCCACTCAGATAGTCCTGTGCTGGACCGGTTTCAGACTTTTAAAGTGGTATAGGCTGGCTAAATTGAGAGCTCATATCTATTTGTCACCATCCACTATGCATGATCACACTGTGTTCACACTGTTTTATTCATCTGAACTAATGTTTAACTGTGGGACAGAGTGTGGATAAAAGGACAAGGCCTATATAATGGTGCTGCCTCTGCAGCCCGTACAGGGGAACCTGGGATGAGTAAAAGCAGCATCTTTTGCTCATCCCATGTTTATCTGTGTTCAGCATTGGGCCCTGTCAGTAAGACCTTGATTCCTGTGTGACAGGCAAGAGATTGTAGAAGTGCAGCTTCTTATTTGGGGGGAACAGTTGTGCTCATGTTGCTGGATCACATTTTACCTCATAGTTACAATCGCAGTACAAGTCTAGTTGCGTCCATATTTAGTTTTTAAGATATGAAATTTGTTTGACCAAAATAAATTGTGATCTTTACACAGCTGATCTGAAACAACCGTTATATTGATTAAACCAAAAATAATGGGCAACAATTAAATTAATGCATATTTTCAATCATTCAAGCAAATATGATATATTCTTCAGTTACAGGTTCTTATATGTCACATTTACTTTGATTATAAATAAAATTGTAATATTAAACAGTGGATATTATTGAATTTTTTTCATGTTACCTGTAAAAATTCTCTTGATGCAAGCTCCACAATTTTGTTGTTTTATTAAAAATGTTGGCTTCTTTTGGTTATTTTGTGAATAAATATGGAGGATCTATAGTTACATGTCTTTTTTGCACATGAGCAAACGTCAAGCGTTTTATAACCTTCTTAAATGTATACAGAGGTTAGATACGAAGATACGATTTTCGTGTAAACTTTGAAAAATACTCCCTTCCGGCACAAGCAGAGGATCATTTTGACTGTGACACCAGTTTCTTCCTCTGTGTTTTCTGTTGAAGAACAGTGTTAGAATTCTCCTGGATTACACTGGCATTTCAGACTGATTTAACCAGTAAGATTGACAGCATTACAATGAGGCTGTCATTATCATCTCTCCTGTGGTATAATTGGATATAGTGGTGAACAAGCAGTCTCTCTCTCGCTCTCTCGCTCTCTGCTTCTCTCTCGCTCTCTACTTATCTCCTCCATCCGTTAAACTCATCAGAGAATTGTACAGGTTTTTAGTGCGGCCATCTGTCAATACCACTCCATGAAGTGGAGTGGAGAAATGTGTGCATACATTGGCTCTTGTGAACCTTTGGCTGGCCTTGCTCCAGCTGGGTTTGAGGGCTTTGCTGTGGCTGGATAGCCCAAGCCTGGAGCATCACTCTCTATCCCACCTCTACTCCCCAATCAGGCAGCTGGATGAACCTCCCTCTTCACCGCTGTAGAGTAGCTTGCAATACTATAATGAGTTAACTTTCAGAATGATCTACATAATTTATTTCCTGCCCCCACAGGAGGCCACTGAAGTATTAATTAATATCAGGCCCTGGTATCAGCAACCATCCCAGTGTGGAATTCTGTCTGGCTCCTATTTTTGGCTCCCATAGAATTTGATATGTTCTGAATCAGAATACAGTGTTGGACATTGATAAAAGATATTGCATCCTAGCGGTTTTGTTCGCACATTGAACTCCTGTAAATCATGTGGAGTGAAATCTGAACGGGGCACAGTTGTAGGCCAGATCTCATGCCACTGAAACAAGCAGGCCTCGATCACAGACACTGTGACTGAACCTAAACAATGCGTGGCACCAAGTTTTTGTGCCCTTGTTGCTTCTGGAAGTGACATTCTTCACACTTGTGTACTAGAGACGTGTGTGTATAAGCTGATTTTTGATGTGTTCACTTACCACGCTGCTTCCCTCTCGCTTTTGTTTTTCTCTACAGAACTCTATACGGCACAATCTGTCATTGAACAAGTGTTTTCTCAAAGTGCCTCGCTCCAAAGATGACCCCGGAAAGGTGAGATATTTTAACCTGGACTTAACTATGAACAACGCATGTAATTCTAAACACAAGAAGAACATGTTGTTTGACTGCTGTGTTACAGCTTTATTTTGCTGTGTATCTTGCTTTCTCTGGTTGAAAAATATTAACCTTTGAATGTCTGCCAGGACGCTGACAGTCTGGAAATGCACGGCATGCTTGTAATCTATTATGAACTTCCCACCCCCACAGAATTGCATCTCAAATATAAGGATAGTCTGGTTTTTTGGATCAGCACAGACAGCGGATGTGGGTGAACTGAAAATAAGTCAGAGACTGATAGACATAGGGTTCTAGCAGTGTAGAAGTTCTTTAGAATCTGGAGCCCCTGAAGTATTTACTGGAATTGCTGAACTCATTTGCTCTCTGCTCAGCTCTACGTCTGCCATTTTTTCTTGTCTGGGAAAAAATGTGTAGTCAACATGTTAATTTGACACTTGAATCACAATAGGACCACCTCGGCCAATTTACTTCACAATCCACTGTGACATCAACCTGATGAGTAGGGTTCCCTGATTCAGTGGGTACTTCATGAAAAAGGAGTCTGTGGGCCTATATTTAGGATGATGGTGTGCTTAGGTCTAACCATATGGAGCCTTACCCAGATTTCATCCCAGCACCGTCAGAGCATATGCTACATATGCTTAGGGAGCTGCACAAATAATTATACGCACATACACATACACGCCGACACATGCATGAAGAGCTACGCCTAGCTGTGGAGAGGATGGGGACTGAATGCTAATTTCATGTTTTGCTGTAATCCTCTGATATTGACACTCCTGGGAGCTGCTCCACTAAATACAAAATAATCTATTGCAGTATGGATCCCATTCCAAATGCATGGCCAACATGCTCGCATCCTTAATGTTTAATTTGGAATTTTCCTCACTCCCTTCCCCCCTGAAGACAACTTCAAAGACGCGCAAGCAGCTCTTGATATGTTGCATCAATATTGTAATGTGGCAGGAATATGAGAACTGCTGGTTGGGTGAGATAGGAGAGTCATGTAGCTCTCTGTCTGTCTCTCACTCTGAGATGGTGTAAGAGATGACAGTTGGTATTGTGCATCCACACAACCATCTTACTCGGAGGTAAATAATCCATTAATAATCTTTATTTTAATTGGTCTTGTTTTTCGCCCTGAAGTTGACAGGATAAGATGCATATGTTTGCGGTTGTCCTCTCCGTATTTACATGCAAAAGAGGAACTAGATGACATAGTTTATGTTGATGTATGAAAATGAGCTGCGTCACTTCTGGGAAGAGAAGAGAAGAAGAGAATCGGGATAGTGCATCTGTTGTCAGGATCTTTTTTCTTTCTTTTTTTTTTCTAATTTTGATCATATTGTATCTTTGCCGTTGTTGTCCCAGACTCGACAAACACACTTTGTTTTGGATTGCTACAGTATATTGCAATACATTTGTGAATAATTTAATGTATTTTTATATGTTTTTTTCTATTTTTCCTCCCAACTCTCTGGGGGTGGGTGAAGGGAATTGCAGAAACTCCCCTCCCATGAGGTTTAACTTAAAGTGTTCTTCCCTCACTAATTATATGAAATGCACCATGCAGCCTGGCTTTGTCTGTGACTCCTTATTTTTAGACATCTGCATTTGCACTCCAGTATTTAACCCTCCAATCTTTACAGAGAGACTGATCACATGTAAAGAATTGTGTCTCACCTTTGCATATCATTGTTGAGCTGAAGCCCTTTGTACAGAACATGGGGAATGTAATTAGTTTTCTGTTGTAGCCTACATCAACATGAGTTGTTTCTTCATCTATGGTTGATTGTGCTGTGAATTATTCCTCCCTCTGAGGAAAATGTTAATTGACCCCAAAGCTCCGCACATATTAAAACATATAATTTTAACCCCCTGACAAATATAGGCCAACTCTGGCTTTTCATTTTAACAACTGCAGCATTGGTCTATTTGTGCTGTGAAAATAACAGATTTAACAAGACCAGGCCATTGTGCTTGCTGCAGTTATTTTATAGATACTCATGATAGAGCTTGTTGTTCAGAGAATTTCTTATGGAAATATCAATTATTCTCTCTGCTAAGGAAGTCATTTTAAAGGTCCTGATCTCACTTCCCCTTGACAATTGAGATTTTATCAGGGTTCATATGAAATATTTAAAATAAATTCCGAACTTGCAGGGCCTTAGGGTAAAAATCTCATTTTTAACAACTCTAAGCTGAATTCTTGTCGGCTTCGAAAGAGAACACCGTTGAAAAATAAATTAAGTGGGGCCGAATGCAAAGATAAATAATGCAAGTTGGTTGTGGAATTGCGAGCTACAGCCCCAGTGCCAGCCCCAACTCCTCTTTCCTTGATTATCTTTTCTCAGTGCCTCGGAAGAAAGCTACACGGCAGCGCCCGCACTGCCTTGATTCCTGCACTGAGACTGTTGTTCATCCTCGACAACAGCACTCTGCCTCAGTACCCGAGGCAGAGGAAGTACAGCTTCAGGAAAGGCTTAGCATTTCACCACCATGAGCTGCCCTCACCAGCCTCTCGTTGAAGAGCAGCCACAGAGGAGGAAAAGCCAAGCCTTACTAACAAACAAAGCAAACCCACACACCTCACAAACTCACGGTTATCAATTCAATTGAGGGTATTGAGAGTTTTATACATAGGGTAAGCTGACAACATCCACTCAGTGATTCTTGTTATGCCAGTGAGTAAATATCCCACAATAGCCCACGACAGTCTCATTTGAAAGCAATCTGCTGTATTTTATTAACTCCCAGGTCCTTCTTCTGTCTGCAGGGCTCTTACTGGGCCATCGACACCAACCCAAAGGAGGATGCCTTGCCAACACGGCCAAAGAAGAGGCCACGTTCTGGAGAGCGAGTGAGTCTGAAGAGAAATACTCTCCATATTCCCAAGAAAACTTAAACTGCACTTTTGCCAAAGCTTCTGACACGATCTTTGCCTGGTTCAATATTTTTGTCTTCCACATCTCCTCAGTTTTGTTTTTCTATTATTCGCTTTTCTTTTCCACTTTCTCCCGCTCTGTCTCTGCCACATGCAGTCGCACACATGTGAACACACACAGAGACTCAGTCGGAGTTTATATCCAGACTTTATGTAACTGCCTCTACAAAATGCTTCGCTCGCCTGTCATAGAGTGGGCTCCTTATTAATAAACTATGCCCCAGGCAGCCATTACATACATTACATTCTGCACTCACTTTTTTTTAACAAACCTCAATTAATGCAGAGCTGTGCGCACCGGCTTCTCTGAGTGGTAGCTTTTGTCTTTAATTATGGATGAGCTTTGTCCAGTGTGACGTACAGTTGTAAAAGGTTTTAGTTAGCAGCTCAAATTGACCTGGCCCTGGGGCTCCCCAACCGAGTGGACTCTAGTGTCGCTGTCTTCTTACAGCGTGGCCGACAAGAGGCTGCTAGGAAGAGACTGATTCTTTTTAGCTGGCAAGACAGATGCATGTTGATATGCAAACAACAATTTTGAATTATCCTCTTAATTATCCTCTTAATAAAGTGCCTCTGATTTTGAACAATGTCTCTTGCATGCATAAGCAGAATGACTACATGAAATTTAACATGCTGTTCAAATATGGTTGAAATGCTCACCTTTATTATGAACAAAAAAAAGCTCTGCTGGTTTTGCTAGTGTGAGATTGTATATACAAGACATACAGGGGTAAGGCTCTGTGCAGTTCTGTCAACAGATACTAGCTAAGCTTTCCTTGTGTCATTCTCTTCATTTGAGCATGACACAAAGAATGCACTAAGTGAAGAGTGTGTGTTCTTGCTTGTAGGACACACGTGCCATGCTCACCTGTCCCCCTGTAGGCACTGTCTGCCTACACGACATTTGATTAAGATACAGAAATTAAGAGTTTGCGTAATCTAATTTTTGAATTAAAAATGGTTTTGTAAGAGGCCAATCCTCTTACAGTAAGCAGTTTTGGGAGACAGGCATGGCAGAGTAATCTCAACCAACAGTGAGCCTATACAGACAAGTTCCATTTCAATAAAATGTGTTGCTTTGTCATACAATAGTTCTGGTTTAGTTTTTTGTATTTCGCTAATCGATATGTATCTGGCAGCAGATCTGTCACAAACATAATAAAGATCTTAACCATAATCTGCAGGGGATCTTGTGTGTGATAATTGGATCGTGATAAAGTTCAATAATATTTTTTTGTCTGTCTCTACACCCCCAACCCCCACAGGCTTCTACGCCGTACAGCCTGGAGTCTGAGTCTTTGGGGATGGAGTGTATGATCTCTGGAAGTGCCTCTCCAACGCTGGCAATCAACACTGTGACTAACAAGGTACTAGAGCCAGCCATCCAGCCTCCAGCTTCAACACACACCTGGCTACACGGCTGCACCCTGACCCCACCTACTTCTCCTACCACCTACAGCACTATTCCCTACAGAGACACGAGCACTCTAGGAGGGGTGATTCGTACACACACAAGCACAGGGCTCTATTCAGAAAAGCTGCTCTGCAATGCATCCCACACCAAAATACACAACTATCTGCACTGCAGCACCTTTTTCCTCCACAACAACAGGCAGCAGGCTCTTGTTATCTTCAGCACGGAAATATGATGCTCACACTGATACTAACTGCTTTGCAACCCGATAGACCGTATACAGACCTGTGTACACTTGTAAATTGATCCTCTACATGCAACATGGGATGTCTTTGTTTGCAGTGTTAGTGGAGGTGTATGCCCATAGTCATGCTTCTCATTCTGTGACTACATCACCCTGCCACATTACAGGTGAATACCCTGCTGCTGCCTCTGTCTGCGCTCTGTAGTTTCTGATATGTTTAAAAGCATAGAAACACTTGCACAACACAGAGCAGGGCTACAGGGACTGTTAGCTGTTAGCTCTGAGTGTGCCACTCACTCTGAAATTTAAATAGGCTTTTTAACCTTAAGCTCTCATCCTCTGGGCCCAGTGGGGGCATCTCTCAGGAGTACTCTTAAAAAGCCTACAAGAGTCGCTTATTCATTTGCTGCAAGCGTTACAAAAATGGTTTAATGTGAACACGGGTGTTCACGGGGAAAAGGAGTTGGTGTGTGTGTGTGTGTGTGTGTGTGTGTGTGTGTGCGTGCGTGTGTGCGTGCGTGCGTGCGTGCGTGCGTGAGTGAGTGAGTGTGAGAGAGAGAGAGAGAGAGAGAGAGATGGGGCCTCAAATGCCCAAGCATATGTAGCTGTGTGTTGTGACATGTGTGTACATGTATGTCGAGAATGCTGTAGAGTCTTTAAGCTCGTTTTGATGTATGTCTCTGACAGTTAGCTGGGAGCTGTTTCTATCGTAATTCTGTAGCAGACACATCCACAGGCCTAAATGTGAAGAAATCACTTTCCGTGCACCGGTCTTCCCTGGTTGAGTTCATAATGAGCTTATAAGAGCAGCAAGCAGAAGACTTTAAAATAAAACAAAACACGACTACTGTGTGATTCCTTATGCTGATGAAGGGAAATTTGTATGTGTCACTTTTTGTTCACTCGGTGGTGATGAAAATTGTTTTGGTGAACAAAACACAAAGTGGAATAGCAACAGATCTCCTTTGGAGAGAGCTTGTTTCTCACTGTCCGACACTGTAAACACACAGCAGGCCACGCCTCTTTCGGTGCAGTGTGCCAAGCCACAGGAATTCCCTCTCTGTTTTTCCTCTCTCCCTTTCTATTCCAGTCTTTCTCCCTCATTCCCGCCTTCTAGTATAGGCCAATGAGAGATGCTGGTAGGCCGACTACTGAACCAGCATGAATCTCTTTTCTCTTTCTCTGCTGTGTTGGGCATTCTCATGCTTTTCTTACATAGACTCAAACTCTCTCCCCCTCATCTTCCTACCCCAAGCATTGGTGAGAATGCGATGAAACTCTGGCACTGAAGTGTAAAGAAGGAAAGAAGAGATTGAAAGTGTGTTTGCGGATGAATAGTCTGGAGGTTTTTGTTTTTTATTTTGCTTTGATTTCATAATCCATGTCTCATGTTCCAGATTAGGCCCCCATGTAAAAGACACCTCTGGCTTTTTGCTTAATTCACTGCTAAGAATAGAACTCTGACTCGCCCCCTGACTGGCTGACACTGTACACAGTATTTCATGTGGAGCTGCTCCTGCCTGTATGAGCCTGCTCACCTTTGTCTGTCTGCTATGATGCTTTTGTGCACGTCTGTAGGTGTGCAGTTATATGCACATGCGCACGTGTGTGTGTGTATGTCATACTGTTTGTTTGTGAATGCGTCTGTGACATATGTGGATGAGATGGGACTGGATCTTTGTCTGTGATGGTGCATGCTCGAGTGGGCGTCTTCACTCGGGGGACTTTTAGATCTGTGTAAACCACAGCGCACTGAGGTTCATCACACTTTGAGTGAGACGAGTGAAAATAGAACGTGGAGAGAGACTTGAGGCCTGCTTTATGACTTCATTACACATAACATTTATATTTTGGTGGCGCGCTGTTTTTGATTAGCATCTTCAGGCTGATTTTTGTAGACGTGCTTGAGGTTTAGTCTACGCTGTTCATTGAGTTCCCCTTCATGCTAATGAACACTGGAGCCAAGCGCACACTAAGTGGAGGAAGGCTAGAGTTGCCTAATGAGCTTCTCTTACTCTCCCCTCCCCCCCATCGTCGGCTCCTTCAGCTTTACCGCTCATTCTTGAACAGCATAGGCTGGAGCCAGCATTTGCTCTGGGTTTTTTTTCAGGACATTTCTATCACTTTTTACTAGCATGAGAGCCAAGTTCCATATTAAAAGCTTGATTGGACACTGTTTCTCGGCTTGTGTACGTCCTGGATTAGAACCAGCGCATTAGTCAGCAGGCAGATCAGTCAAAGAATCACTGTCTGGGTTTTCTTGTTTCCTTGTTGCCCCTGGTAGATCGCAGCAGTGCAACAGGAAGACAACAGGCTTCAGTCCACTTCTGCTGCTGAGAGGCAAGGTGCTGGGCAGGGCTGGGGCAGTCTGCCTCCCTGAAGGCTGCTGCCACTGCTATCTCATTGTGCTGAGCACAGAGCCATCTCTGTTCTGCTCTCAGTGATGAGCAGAGGCCACTATGCTGCACTCAAGTCGTGTGTGCGTGCGTGCGTGTGCGTACACACACACACACACACACACACACACACACACACATACGTCTTATAATGCCAGCGCCTTCTTCACTGCAGCACCATCAGTGCCATTCTTTTCTCACAATACCAAACTCAACACATGGGTTATTCTCTGTGGGAGTCATTATATTCATTATCAGGGTTGTTCTTGGTATTGTTTTTGTTGTCTGATGGCACACTTTATTTAGGAAGTGTGGAAGAGCAAAACCTTGTTAGACGATAATTAAGATTGTCGTCCTGAAGTGCTACAGCTAGTTTCGCTGCTGTATTGAAAGGTCAGTGTCGCGGCTGGACTGAAATCCTTTGTTAGCTGTCCCAAATGGATTTGCGCTTGGTGAGCAGATGTGGCTGACATTGCCAGTAGAGTGACCTTTAGTGATGGGAATGTCTCAGCTGTCTCCAGACCTCTTTACAAGTTCAACTTGAGCCCAGTGTGGTTGTTGTTTAACAGTACCCTGTGTTATGGTTATGATGATGTCATTGCACGTAGCGAACACACATACTCAAGCTTTACTTTATCTTACGATAAGTTACGTTGATCGACCAACATTTGTTTTCATACCCATTATCTCACAGGTATGCTGACATGCTCTACAATCGACACTAGTAAAGATGACACTGGTAACAGTAATGTGCGTATGTCTTTATGAAACAAAACTAATGTAACCCTATGCGTTTCAGGTGGCACTGTACAACACAGACCAGGAAGGGAGCGACAGTCCGAGAAGCAGCCTTAACAACAGCCTGTCTGATCAGAGTCTGGCCTCTGTCAATCTCAACAGTGTGGGCAGTGTGCACAGCTATACACCGGTAAGGCTTCATCATCAGCAGCAGCAGTAGCAGCAGAGAAAGCATGAAATGAAACAGTGCCTGACTTAGAAAGTATACCGTATTACATATTTTATCTGATAAGAATGTCCCAAGAGGCTTTTTTTTAGAGGATCCAGCAATACACAGCAATAGACCAAGGTTCACAATATACGTGCACTTGAGTACAACATCAAGAAGGGAGTTAAGGGAAACAGAGGAAAATGTGCACGTTCCTGGAAGCCAGACAAAAGAAGCACCTCTTCTGATGTCCTCCCACCAGAGATGCCCCCTCTTTGGTGTGGTCCTCTTGCATCCTAGAGTGCTCCCTGCTCCAGGCGCTGGGCATCGATCGACTCAGCCTGATAGATGTGCTCTTTCTCTCTCATACACCGCCAGAGCAGCGGCTCACAGTAAACACTCTGGCTTTATTATCACCTCTTCACTTTAACCCATCCAAATTGTAAGCCATGCACTTCAGCGGCTGGTCCAAATCTTGCAAGTGGAAGATGTTATGATCAAAAATTGGACCTGACTTCTAAAGCAAGCCCACAGTGGACATAGTTCTGGGCCTGCTTTGTGAAATAGCAATGTTTTGCATCACTGGTCTTGCTGTGATGAATCTTGTAGGCAACTTATTTCTGGAGAGCGCACTGCTTGCTGTCTCACACCCAGTGGAAGGGCATAACATTGACTGCCCACACAAATACATGGATAAAATGGCTGCTTATTGGTACCAGGTATTGCTATTGATTTTGTTTTAAATACATTTTGCTTGGCTACCTGAGTATTGGATTTGTGTCCATTCAGGTTGCTTTGTTAATTCATTAACATTAGAAATTAACATTAGTATGTTAATTTCCCCGTTGTGGGATAAATAAAGTATAATCTAATCTAATCTTAATGTTGTCTGAGCCTTGGTGGTAAGCACTGACCTGGATTATTGCTACTAGTGTAATTGTTCTTTACATATTGAGTGACTGACACATTATCAGACAGAAACAAGTGTTTTCATAGTGGCTGCCTATAAGAGTCAGACCTTCCTAATATCCTATATTTCATGTGTGTTTCCAATGCATGTTCACATCATCCCGCAATGGCAATGTTGTTGAGATTTTCTGTTTTCTGTTTCTGTGGTTCCTTTACCGGATAAGCTCTGTGAGTAACTTTGAAAAGTATTTACATGACGTGTATGTTTAAACTGCATAGTGCGTATCTCGTTGTACAGTAGTAGTCTGTGGCACAGATGTAGCCAGTGTTTTGTCACAAAATGTTTACAATTTAAACATTAAACATACTTTTGCTCCCTGCATTGTTCTCTTTTGTAAATTTTGAGCTTTCTTTGTCTCCTCAGGTGACCTCTCACCCTGAGCCGGTGTCCCAGTCTATGAGCCTCCAGCAGCCCCCACAGTACAATATGCCAGACAGGGACAAGCAGCTCCTTTTCTCTGAATTTGAAGATCTCAGTGCCTCCTTCCGCAGCCTTTACAAGTCTGTTTTTGAGCAGTCCTTCAGCCAACAAGGTGAGTGGCCTCACAGGAGAATCAAGTGGAAACCTAATAGAGAGGCTAAGCTTCATTTATCAAGAACAGGATGATTCTCAGAACGATTTTCCTAATGTGGGTTTGTTCTTAACAGCTGGGGCTGTAGAGAGTCTTTAGCCTCTAATTAGGCTTGGTGGGAAGTGAGCATATATTCAAGTTGTTGACAAGGCCATAGTACAAATCTATACAGAATATTTCTATGGTTGTGCCAGAGAAGAAAAAAACAAACATAATTTCACATTCAAAATCAGAGTTTGGGGTACTGTACCTCTAAATATGTCATTTAGACGTACAAGGTGTCCATAATTTCTGTTTACAAAGGCTTTGGTTTTCTGTCAGATTTCTCAAATTTGTGGTTCATTTGTCATAACAATAGGGATTCATATGTTACACAATGGTGAATAGAGCACAGATTTCCAAAAGCCTGTGAGTCTCTACAGAACAAAATGCATTTTTTTGTCATCTGATTGACTGATTAAAAAGTGGGTTATCACCATACTAGACTGAGCTTTCTGTGTATAACCTACTTTTACAAAGCAATGCATTTCATGCTCTTGTTTTCAAAGAGTTCCTCTCCTCTAATCTATCATCTATGTTTCATTAGTTGAAAGTTGTTACCTTTTTTATGTGCATAAAAGTGAAATCTCTTTAGTCAGACAAGCTCTTGCAATTAAAAAGCGTAAATAATTGAGCTGGAAGATTTCACACACTGCTGCTGTAGACAGTGAGCTAATTCACTGGCTTTGATAATAGGTAATGAGCTCGCATTATTATTCTGGTGTTGCGTTAATTGCTTTCTGTATTTCGCTAGTTGGACAATGGGCTTTCTGTGCGGATAAGAGATTCACCTTTGTCACCCGAGCAGTGAGTGTTACGTGCCAATTGTGGAGGTACAGGGCTGGAGTCAGCTCTAAAAGCACTCCAGGTTTACTGAAATAGGAAATAGGTTTACTATGCCAAAACTGTGAAGGGCAAAGCCTCTTAAGACCACTCCCTGCCACTCAGATGATTGTAGTTTGGTGTGCAGATGTTCATGTTCTAGTAGTTTTTGTTTAAGAGCCATGCAGTAGCACTATGAATTTATCAAAGACAATCCAGAGTCTGAGTGGCTCTGGCCATTGAACCTCAGAGACACACTGGAGTCATTCCCTGAATTACAGCTGATACGTCTCAAGTGTAGAACTACTATAACTCTACCGCATTCCATTAATATCAGATGTAAGGATACACGAACTTAAGTCAGTGTTTTAACATTTAAAAAAACACTGGGATTCTATGTGTTTGTGTTAAGGGGCATTATACTAATTTAAAAATTTAATTTCACCCCAAGTCACTGGTATTCATATTGGAATTGGTCTCTTTTAAGTAGCAAGGTTTGCAAATAAAATGTTTTCATTATCAGTTCACTTGTCAGTTATTTTATCTAAAAACATAAAGGGACAGGTAAAAGCAGAAAATCGAACCAATTTTAATCAAAACCAGCTTCTCTAGTGTGAATATTTGCTTTCTCTATTGAAATACAAATATTATAGTTGCATATTAAGTTAAGGGTTATGGATTTTGGTTGGACAAAACAAGATATTTATGTCAACTGGGCTCTTCAATTCATAATGATTATAATTAGTAATTGCAGCCCTGGATTAGTTTTGCAGTCACACATTCCAGCACTCTTACAGCTTTGTGTTTTGTTTCCTAGGTCTCATGGGCATACCGTCAGATACCTCCCAGCAGACCCACACCTCCTGCTCATATCAACACTCCCCCAGTGGCACCATAAGTACACAAAACAGCCTCTCAAACAACCAACCCAACAGCCACCCCAACAGTCACTCTGCCAACAGTGGCCAGGTGCCCTTGTCCCATCCTGCCCAAGCTCTCCCGGGCCACGGCTCACCCCATGCACCACACCTCCCGCAGCACGGCGGCCCCCACAACCAACACAGCCAGCACGCCCAGCACAGCCAACACAGTCAGCACCAACAGCACTCCCAGCACCCCCCGCACGCTGCACACTCCCAGCACTCCCAACATGGGCAGCATCCATCACAGCATCCGTCCCACAGCCAGCACACACAGCAGCACACGCCACACCCCTCTCAACACACGCAGCATAGCCAGCACCCTCCACAGCACGGACAACAGCATCAGAGCCTCTCCCACCAGTCCCATCCTACCCAGCAACAGATGGCTTGCAACACAGGTAAGATTGTCATTGTCTTCCTTTGAACCGGCATCGCTCTTGTGTTTTCTCTCCTCTTTTTTTATCACTCAGACAGAAGAGGTACAGTCAAGACAACATAGTTTTTGATTTATTATCAGCCGTTGCTTTTTGCCATAAAAATTTTAAACTTGTTTTAGACACAAAAGAGTAAACCATCATCATCATCTCTGCTGTTGCGAGAACAAAGCATTGCTTTATCTAGTGACATTGGTGGCCTTTACAGAGTTGACTGGCTCCTCCTAGTGTCCACAATACAGTACTGATCTTTTTAAAAGCCTGATAAACAGTTTTATTTGCTATTACCTTCTTATTCATTTGCCACAAAACAATTGCCTACACAGCTATAAAAATCCGACTATAATGAAAATGTGTCATTTGGCTGTAGTACCACACCCACAGCAGCAATTAATTTAGGTGTGTGTGTGTGCGCGCGTGTGTGTTTGTGTTTTGCAGGTTTACTCTCTGACTGGTACCCAAATCTGGATGCACTGAAAGAAAGCTGCCGTATTGCTAGCAGCTATAACTGGGCTGATGTTGACCTTTCACCTTTCCAAGGTTCGGATTTCCAAATAGCAATGAAATAAATTTTGTTGTTATGTTTAAGATAATCATATTTAGTCTTACAGTTTTCTCTGTTAGATTTAAAGAAACAAACATTTCAAGCCAGGAGCTGATAGTACAGTTCTGGCCTAGCTTTTGATTGAGTGCTGAAGTGTAGACACAGTGGAGTTGATTATGAGTTTAATTAAACTGAGCTCTTCAATTAAATAACACTCCCTTCAAGTTTAATTACCAAAACACAGAGCTCAGCAGGTCAGTTTATCCAATTATAGCCTAGGAGTGCAAGGTAGGATTTTTTTTTAAATATCACCCACTGAAGGTTACTGACTTAATGACTATATATTGCAGCTTAGTTTTTGCGTCATGTCAGTAAATTAATTTCTTATTGACTAAATTTATATTCTTTGGACAGTCAGCAGGTACATTTAGTTGTCACAGAGGCATTGTGGTGTGGACAGATGCTGTCACTAGCTCTGATAATAACTCAGTGTGTTTAAATGTATGTTGTGTTTTATGTTCCTAAGGTTTAAGAGAGAGTATGAGACAAGCAGAGTTGAACAACTGGTCCCTGGAACCCACCCAGATTGCAGACCTCTGCTCGTCCATCAATCAGTTTTTTGCCCGCACTGGTGTAATTCAGCCACAGGGGGCAGTACAGCCTTCTGTTTGCCATGGCTCCATGCACCCCAACAAACCCAGCCAGCACCTCAACACAGGTTTGACAGCCCGTCATCAGTCCTTTGACCTTGTTTCAGTTTTGCCATTAGGGCTGCTTTTAAAGTTATTTTTATATTTTCATATGGAGTCAGTAGCTTTACTTTAATGTCTGTTTGGAGAAATAGTCTACAATGATTAAAACATTTAATTTAAATATTTAATTATTCAAACTTACTGTTTTCTCCCCCTTGGGAAAAGATCATGTAATTGTATAGCATGTATGTTTTCCTGCAGGTGATGTGCAGCAGTATGCCTTCAAGGTCTATTGCTTATATGCAGAAAGATGCATTTATTTATTGAATTCTAGGTCCAAATAATATAAAAATTTATATGCAAGACCTGTCTGATGATTTACCATAATTTAAGTTTTTTTTTCTGGTAGCGTAAACAGTTTTTTTATTCTTCACACAATGAGCTATGCTTGACTGTGGTGCAAGTGGCTTCCATCGTTCTAAGCTTGTGACTCCGTACTGTCTTCCTGGAACTCATCACTACCAGCTGTATTTGTCACTGCCTTACAATTAATTGCTTTCCATAATATATTAATTAATTAATTTTAAGGTTGGAAATCAGTGCTCTATTGTGTTATATTTGACAGATGTCAGTGTCACACACAACCATGTAATGTTGACACAACTCCACATGCAGACCACTCCACTTTCAAAAGCAATCAGATGTGAGAGTGAATGAAAATTTCCCACAATTGCCTCGTGCTAAAATATCATCTTGTTTGGTGCATCATCTGAATTGCAAATTTGTCAAAGGTTTTGAATGAAGTTTTATTCTGATTATTTGCTCAGGAAATCTCTACATGGACTCCAGACAGAGTATGTCCATGATGGGTCCTCCAGGATATCCCCACATGCCCCCCATGAGCAGTGCAGGACCCACAATGACAGGTGATATAAAACTAAATGTGTCTGAATGTGTTGTCCAAATTCATTATTAGTCCCAGACAGAAAAAGAGCTGCTGGATTTAACTTCCTTTCATCTTCATTTTTTCCAGGACACCACGCACAGATGAACCAGCAACACATGATACCTACCAGAAACTTCCAGATGCATCGCATGCCAGCTGATGACATCCAGGATGACTTTGATTGGGACTCCATTGTCTAACCCCCACATCTCCTTGTTGCAAACTAAAGGGAGCAAGGAGAGGAGGTTGAAGCCAGAGGAAGCAAGCCTGAGCTCAATGACCTTAGCAGGAGGAGGAGACCATAGGTGGGATGCAGAAGAACATTTGACACGCTTTGGAGAAAGACAGACTTCAGAGTCCTGACATTTTTACAAAAAAAACAAAACATGAAAAGAAAATGTTAACTTTGAAGACAATCATATTTAGCTGGACATGTTAAAATAATTGCTTAAATACTTGTCCACGGACAAGTAGAACACATTCATGTCTAAACCACATGCTCCTCAGCTCCTCAGCCAGCCCTCTTCCCATTCCTAGCCAGCAGCCTTCCAAAGTCTGAGCCCCTCCCCCAACCATCTGCTCCGTAACTGTTATGTGATTTGAGCGACGTGTTCAGCTTGTAATTCTTCTCGTGTTGACATTGGCCTCAGCTGTTTCTTGGATGACTTTATCTCTCTTTTTTAAATAATTATTTTGTTTTGTTTTTCTTTTTTCTTCGTTTTTTTTTTTAGAAGAAATACAGGCTGTCTCTGAGTAATGTAAAGGTGGTCCTTGGTCACTTTTGGGAGAAAGCAGGCCCCAGTGTGGCTGAATTGGTGGCAAACGTTAGGTTTACAGTAATTGAGGTATTGAACAGGGTGTTAACTATTTAAGGCTTGATAATAAACAAACTAAGAGAGAGACAGAAAGAGATCACAGAAAGTGTTGTGATCTGTGATCTTGTGATCATAGCCAACCAATGTAATCAGGCTCACTGCAACAGACTAGCAATGGGAATACATTATCTTAGTTCTCAGTGTCAGGCACTGCAAGATGAATGAATAATATGCCGAGAGTGTGAGATGATAGTGACACTGAGGAAGTCTGACATTTGTCTTTTAAATTTCATTTAACCCAAAGTAACTTGAGCTTTAGGTTCTCTGTACATGTTGAGTAGGTTATTATTTGCTCCACCAGTCAGAAGCTGTTGTAACATTAAGAGTAAGTTTAGTAAGGAATGTATCCCTATTGGCTTACTTGTTGGTCAAAATTAAAAATTCCATCATAAAAATATCAAAAACATGTTCTAGGTCATTTAGAGACTGTCGCCGTTAAACATTTGTTTTTTTTGACAAGAGAGTATTGACAGGTATTTTTTAAAATTGCAGCATCTCCTCAGTAAATAAAATTGTTAATATTTAAACAAATGAAAGAAAAGCTGAATTGTTTAAAGAAATATTTGTTTTTGAAAAACAAATGTTGGAAATATTGGCAGACATAATAGTGTCAGTTGGCTGGTTCGATACTAATTTGCAGGACATTTTCTTTTTCAATTAGCTGTTCTAGTCAGTGAGTTTCAGTTTTAGTAAAGGAGCAGCTCAACATTTTTATTTGCTTTCTAGCTATGAGATATGAGTGTGGTGTGAATAGTCTCATCTTAATTTTGCCAAGAAAGCAAATCAGCACATCTCCTAAAATGTTGAACTTCTTAAATATGAATGCATCAAATTGTATGTAAATCATATTATAAACATTTATAACTATAACAGTAAAAAATAAAATACGAGCTCCTGTATGCAAATTCTCACTTCAAGTCTCACTGACTTGAAATAGTTAAGAGACTGTTAAAAGAGATTAAAATGAAAAGCTAAAGGAAATGTTCTGTAAAAGCTTCTTCTCTAATTATTAATGATTACGGATCAATACAATATCCTTAAGATTTTCAACTTTTTTCGATTGGCAAACTAAGTTGCATCCTAAGTCACCCACTGTACATCAGATTGGGTTTTTGATCCTACCTTCAGTGTTAATTGTCACTTCTGACATTTACAGTAAATTGATTTGAGTCTTTTTTGCCCAATTTTTATTGTTGCCGTTACAAAGAATATGATTCTGCTATACAATCAAAATGAAATATGAAATGTGATTACAGTACATACAAGTTTGTGTGTGTGAGTGTTTGTGTTTGAGTGTGTCTGTGTGTGTGTTTTTTTTGTTTTATTGTAATTTTAGGGCTATGCTGCAATCATCTCTATATAATCTAAGAGCACAAAAGTAGATGCACACAGTGGTTTAAGACTAGATTGGAGATTTTGTGTTTTTGTGAGAAGGGTTTCTCAAGCACAGAAGTTGGAGATCAGTGGTTCTGGAAACCTGTCCTCTGTGTCCTGTAACAAGTGACTCCTTAATCAGCCGGGTGCTGAAGTTTAGAGACACTGTGTTCGAAAAAGGAAAAAGCCCTTTGCACACTTTCACTTTTTGTTGATCTTAACCGTTTTAAGATGCAAAGCACCTCCTGGATCTAACTAGCTCTCACTCACTCATTCAGTTACAGTAGAACTATCTAAACCCTTGTGGGAATTGGGAGGCATTGCCTTTATTTGATCATGAAAATGATTATTTCACTTTTATTCAATACAGCTGAACTGTGTTTGGTGCTTTGCATCTCTGACACTATGTGTCTTTGTTTAACTTTTTTGGGATATATGCTTATTTGCGGTCTACTTTTTTTATTTGACAAGAGTTGGCGAAGTTTGCTACCGCTCGTTCCTGCATGAAAGGTATGAAGCTACAGGGAGACAGTTAGCGTAGCTTAGCACAAGGACTGTAAACAAGGGAAATTTATGCTAAGCTAAACTATCTTACGGCTGTAGCTTCATATCCATGCAGAATAGACATTAGAGTGGTCCAACTTAACTCTTAGAAAGAAAGCAAACAAGATCATGTCCCAAACTATTCCCTTAAGACAATTTAGCTGCAAGCGAGTTGATATTTGGATGACAATCATTGTTTTTTTTTTTATGGTAATGTTTTTATTTTTGTGAGAAGAGGCACTTTTCAAGTCTCACAGTGATTGTTTTATTAGGTATGATAAAACCTTACTTTTCAACACATAGGAGGCCATTTGAAACTAGAACCTGCCCACTTTTATACTGTTGATCTTTTGCTGAACCACCCAGATGAAGTCAAGTTCTCTTCTTTCAACTGATACTGCCATTCTTCTTTTTTTTCAGCTTATTGTCTTTTTTTCCTTGCTTACCAGTCCCACTTGTCCACTCCTACTTCTTTATTTACTCTGTCTTTTTATATCAACTGTCCACTTCACGTGGTAAACTGTGGCTCTCAACTGTGTGTTTTTGTTCGATTACCAGAATTTCATAATTAGTGCTCAGACATGATACTTAGTCAGGTGAGTGACCCAAATCATGACTCCTTTAAGTGAGTGTGGGCCAAAGGACTGCAAAGGAAGACAGCAGTGAAAAAGAGCATTAGCTGTCTATTCATTAGGACTCTAGGGACCTGAAATAGTCATCAACCTGTGAGTCCTCGGTTGGTGTGAAAGTGAAGTGTGGTCCACTCTTCCAGGTGAAGACTGTGAACATGCAAGCAACCTTTTAAGCACATCAGCCCCTTGGGAAGACAAAACGATTTGAGCAAATGGATGTGGCCAAAAGGGGGAAAAGGTGAAGACAATGACTGGATCACAATCACAGTTTTACATTATGTCTGAGTGTGTGCTGGTGTGAATTTCTTTTTTTTTTTTCAAAAGATGATTTACGTTTTTACATACCGCTGGACATATACCTGCCAGAGAGATTATTATTGGGGGAAAGAAGATTAAAAGATAAAAAAAAAGCCTTGTTACAATATGGGAGAGAACTGCCAACAAGTACTGCTGACGGGGGCCTATTTTATTCAGTGCTGGTGTGTCGTTGTGCTTGTATATATATATGTCTTTTCAATCATCCCTTTTTTCCTCTTGGGGGTGGGGTATCAAGACAGGGTGGGTCTTATTCACAAAACAGTGGAGGGAAAAGAATAGAGTATTTTGCTATCGTCCAATCAGAGGGTGACAGTATGTATATATCTATATTGTATATATGTGATGAAAATGCGTTGGCTTTTTGTGTGACACTACCTTTTACCTGTTCTATGGTTCTACATTCAGTGTTTCAGTGTTGATAATATATATTTGGTTGTGTTTTATTTTTATTTGTCTATTTTTTTGATTTTGTCTTTGTCATTTCTTGTATTTTTTCCCCCCTATTTGTCCTTTTTGTTTATTGCACGGTTTATTACTTTTGTTGTCCAATGAGGTGACACAGCTACTCTTTGTATTCGTTTAGTGCTGTAAAATAACTCAAGTGTTATTACAATTGTCGATACCACCGCCCACCCCATCCCCTTCCCCAATATGCATGAATGGCACTTAAAGAAATAAAATATGGTAACTTCACTGTGGAATAATGTGCTGCTTGAGCTTTTTTCCTTGAATTAGTTTCACCAACACAGTAAGCGGATGTAGGTGTTTTTTCAAAGCAGAGAAAGGGCTCCTGAATAAAAACAAGAGTGAGGAAGATTTGATGAGTCATGTGCACTGAGCTCTAAAACCACTGCATCCTACATTTTCCACAACAACTCATGACAGTCTCTTTTTTTGTCCACCCTCTATGAACACCCCACACACAATCATTCCATTCATACTTAACCGTAAAGGTTAACAAATATGACTTGATCATTTGAGGGCCGCATTGTGACATGAACTAAAATGTCACCCATTAGCTATGTCGTGTTTTCCTAGAAATGAGAAAGGTTCTGATTAATAATGTTTGAATGAAGATGAAGGTGTCCTAATAGACCTGGAGGAAAATGCTGAAGATGATCCTGGTATCAATGGGCACCAGCATTACCCCATATGGACAGTATCAAAGAGGTGCAGTCATATAGACACAAGAGGAAAAGGCTATTTTTTTTAAACATTCCAGGACATAATTATAAATTATACTGTAATAATGACCCCCCCAAGAAATATATGGGAAAGAGCTTCAATCAATCCCTGAGGCATATTCAGTGTTGTAACATGTTCATGGCTATGCAAGAGCCCGCATTGAGAACAGCTGGCAATTACCAGTGTTGACTGCAATAATAACAGTTTTAGTTTGCCAGCTCTGATGAAAAAAGGGCCTTACATTCTTCACATTCTTGTCTTTTATCACTGTTGGATTTGTTTGCTGTACAGTGTGAGTACAGCAATATCTAATTTGTTTAACTCCATAATTAGTATTTTGAAACTGAAATGTTTTCTTTATGTTTTTTTTTTATGTTAAACAGTATACTCAAACATTCCAGGACATAATTATAAATTATACTGTAATAATGACCCCCCCAAGAAATATATGGGAAAGAGCTTCAATCAATCCCTGAGGCATATTCAGTGTTGTAACATGTTCATGGCTATGCAAGAGCCCGCATTGAGAACAGCTGGCAATTACCAGTGTTGACTGCAATAATAACAGTTTTAGTTTGCCAGCTCTGATGAAAAAAGGGCCTTACATTCTTCACATTCTTGTCTTTTATCACTGTTGGATTTGTTTGCTGTACAGTGTGAGTACAGCAATATCTAATTTGTTTAACTCCATAATTAGTATTTTGAAACTGAAATGTTTTCTTTATGTTTTTTTTTTATGTTAAACAGTATACTCATTATATTCACCTTACCTCTTTTGCTGGGATATTTAAATATCCCTGTTACTATTTTCTGGCAGTTTGGCATGAAAACACTGAAGATTGATGGACGCTGTCATATGGAAAACACAGAGCTATCATGAAATGCAGAAGGGCCTGTGACAGCTGTCAACCCGATGGATATGAGGAGGTCATCGGAGTGGAGCAGGGCTGAGGAATTTGACAATGCTTGAGGTGTGGAGGTGAAAACTTGTGAAAAGGCTGACAGGAATCACAGCATGTGATTGTGGGGCGTTTTAAACACTGAGGTCACAAAAGCTGGTGCAGTGACTTTCTGAATGGCCCACAGTGTGTGTGACACCACCTCTGAGACTGAATACACGCAGAAAATCTAAACATGAGATGTCTGTACAGAAACCCTGCTCACATGGGTATGAAATGCTACTTTTAATGACTTTGTGTCCTAATGTTGAATGAAGCCAAACGAAAGACATGATGACACAGATCCCCACAGAATATGGAATATCAAAATGTGTACATGTCATACATGCCCTGGTTTACCTACAGTTTCCAGTTTGACAGGAACACAGCCTGTTTGTTGTAGCACAGCAGCCTCTAGTGGCCACAGACTTTACCTATGAATGAAA
The DNA here is from genome assembly GCA_016785345.1 of Trinectes maculatus. Taxonomy (NCBI): domain Eukaryota; kingdom Metazoa; phylum Chordata; class Actinopteri; order Pleuronectiformes; family Achiridae; genus Trinectes; species Trinectes maculatus. Next base: position 240,894 of record JAFBJQ010003254.1, read on the forward strand.
TCATAACAGTGATCATCTTGAGAACTAATATTGTGTGTGTGTGTGTGTGTGTGTGTGTGTGTGTGTGTGTGTGTGTGTGTGTGTGGGACTGTCCAGTACAGCCTAACCTGAGAACTTCAGTTAATTTGGTGCCACATCTGCTACGTAACTGTAACATGTTTTCTGAAGTTGTGTATAAATAAAGTTTTATAAACCTGTTTTATCTAAGCTTTCTTTTTTGTTTCCCTATATTATGGTTTGGGTTGGCATTATAATAATATGTGCATACTAAAGGTTAATATAATACCTCTGGCACACACAATATCATATTAGCTTTCTGTTCAGCTCTATAACTTGCTGGGCTGTTTTAAGACATTGTTTCATCCTAATATTTTGCATCAGTGTGAGAAAAAAGCTTTAAGTAACTTAACATGCATCCATTATTGATCATTTTACTCATTATATCATATATGTATTAGATATTTTATATACATTTATATATTGTTCTCATGACATTTTTAAGAAAATGTATTATATCACAATTGATAGCGCAATAGTTTATTGATAGATAAATAAATATCATTCATCTCTTGTCAGACCTTCTTTCTTTAACAATACATACATACATATATAGAGAGAGATTGATTGATTTATTGATTGATGAGCTCTGATTGGATTGTGAATTATGAGGACGTGGTTTTTCTTGTATCCATGTGCGTCTGGCATTTGTTTCCCCATAAAAAAATGTTCAGATCTGCAGATTTTTCACGCGGTGAAATTGTAACGAACTGAACGCGTACTTTAAAGATGAAGAGAGAAGTTCATCAGGAGCACGTGCAGATAAAGGAGCGACAGCTCCATGGATTTCCTGTTCCCACTCAGCTGGAGGCACAGGCGGCGGCAGCAGCAGCCCACAGGCCCTGATGCTGACTGATGGGTCTGACCGAGGTGTTTCACTGAAGCGGGGAGAGTCTTTCTACTGAGTCCTCCTGACTGGCATCATGAGCCCGTCTCAGTGGAAGTGAAGTGACCGGCTGCCTCTCACAACCAGTTACTCAAGAGGATCCCGGCTCCATCCGCCATTTTCAGCGGGTTGAGAGCACAAACCCCCCGGTGAAATAAGGCAGGTGAGTGCGGGTGGTGTGAGGAGACTAAAGCTCTAAAGCAGCCTGAGACAGGCGACACCGAGGGGGGGAGAAGGGGTCTGGTGCTTTGGCATTGGGAGGGAAAGGCAGAGATGGAGGTTTGGGCTGCGAGGGAACAATAAGGTGCGTCCTGCGTCCTGCAGCCGCTGTGTGGTTCACATGTGCCTGTGTTTTCATCTGCCACCGTCTGCACATCCACATCCATCCACATCCATCCACACGTCCTGCTCCGTTTGTGGCGTGAAGTTCAACGAGGGGGGGGATTTAAAGATGGCTGACCACAACTTCAGCACCACTGGATATGAACTAATGATAATAATGATAATAATGATAATGATAATGATGATGATAGTCAGATGAGAAAGACCAGGAAAGTTCATGTTTTTGTTTTTAGAGCGCCATCGTGTCATTTATTGGGCCTATAAGCTCCTCTGTGATGATATTAACACGCTCATCATTAAGGCGTTCAGGTCACAGTTGTTGCTGGTGGAGCATGTGGGCCATGTGTTGGTTTGTGTTCAATGAATTCAGTGTGTGGTCCTTTATTCACAGCACATGGGTCAACAGCTCTCAACAGTTGGCCTCTGTGGCAACCAGAAAGAGAGTTTCTGAAGGATGGTTAATGCCTGCGATGGAAACTTTTTAAATCCTTCACATTGTTGTAAATGGAAAAAGGTGACATGTTGATCAATTGATTAGTCGATCAAACAGAAAACTAATTAGCAACCACTCTCTCCATGATTGTTTGAAACATCTTTTTCTATTTCCCTGGTGAATGGCCACCAAAAAAGAGCTTCTGTTATTATAGAGGCTATGGTTTGTATTCATGAGTGTCCTCCAACGCTGGCTGAAGGAAGTGCGTCCAATGTGCTAAATCTATTTGTAGGTGAATTTGCATGACACAGTACCACATCTGTGATGAGCCAGCAGTCTCTTTTCATGAACTGTGGTGGACCACGACAACTACACACATAACTCACATCAGGTTTAGCAGTTAGCTGTTTTGTTTTCCAGTGTTATGTATTTATGTAACTAAAGGGAAGATATATTAGAGTGTAGGTGTGTTGCCTTTGCTGACCTGCAGTTCCACTCTTTGAGAACAGCAATCTTTTTGATTACTTTGTTGATTTCTTAATTTCCTTTTAGATTACTGAAAGAAACGTTTGATACATATTACCCCATTTTTATCATGCAGTGTAATGTTTGATATTCCTGGGGATTTTTTGGTGTGCTTCGTTGTACTGTAGGTCATGGCCATTACTGGAGGGATGGTGGAAACTCTGGATGAAATTCCAGCCCATGTGTGGAAGGGGTTGCCAGACTGCTTGAGTCTTAGACCTTCTGCTATAAATCAAAGCCGCATCGGTGAGTTAACAACTGAGTCTGCTTTGTTAAGAGAGATGCAATTTACACATCTTTAAAAACCCAACATGTCTCTGTAACACACACATATAAGATTGTTTAAATATGCACATTTCCACACAGTCTCTCCTGGAAGACATTCACCGGTGTTGAATCCAGTTATTCACATGGAAAGTGACAGAAATGGTTCCTTCAGGAATGAAAAAGAAGGTTCACACAAGCGTTTCACGCAGCTGCTCAATTTACAGCATGAAGGGATTGTGATTTTTGATTTGTCTGTCACGGCAAAGTTATGCAGCAAAGGTTTGGGGGGAAGGGGTTTCTGAGGCTTTCCGACAAGCAGCTCCCAGGAAGCATAGTGTCAGATTCAAGTAACGTTGCATTGATGCTTCCATAATCAATATCATCAATATGACAATTCACATCTGTCCAAGAATCTTTTCATCTTAGCAATCCGTTTGGGTTATTGTTCACATCCTGTCAAAGTTTTTTGTAATGCATGAAAAGCAGCACCCACAGAGTGAGCACACAGACAGACACATTTTGAACTTAAACGAGCTGTTTTCTCCTCGTTGTATTCTCCAGGTGTCTGGGCCACTCAGGTCATTCCTAAGGGCAAGAGGTTTGGTCCATTTGTTGGAGAGAGGAAGAAAAGGTCCCAGGTGACCAGTAATGTTTACATGTGGGAGGTACGTGACAGGCTGCTCCCTCTACTGAAACAGGCCGAACTACATTCTCCATTAAGTGTAGTACTTTCATTTCCAAATAGTTAATTGCATTAAGTCTGCTGATTCTACAAATTCTTATTACATTGCCATGACAAATATATTAGCTTCCACTGTTATGGAGGTGAGACAGTTTAATGCATTCATTAATGTTTTTTTTCCATAGAAGAATAAACACATAATTTGTTCCCTTATTTTCTGAAATCCTTTTTGCACACGTCCTGTAGGTTCATTTCCCCACGCGGGGCTGGATGTGTGTCGACGCCACAGACCCCATGAAGGGAAACTGGCTGCGTTATGTGAACTGGGCACGCTCCAGTGAAGAGCAGAATCTCTTCCCCTTGGAGATGAACAGAGCCATTTATTACAAAGCTTTAAGGGTGAGTTAAACACACGTTCATAAAGCTGAATTGGTCCTGTGTCCAGCAGTAGGTTGACAGTAATGTGGATGTACTCCATGAGTAAGTGAATGAAGCATTCAGAGGAAGAAAGCAGGAATATTGTGACGATCCGATACGGACAACTGCATTTGATTAGTGTTTCTAGGCATTTTAGATATGTATTTTTAAAAATAAACAAAAAAAATAATGTGTGTGTACGTGTGAAAACAAACTGTGTAGATAAGTTTTGTTGAGACCTTCTTTGTTTGATTATTTAATTCAAAACACCTAATTAACTAATGACTAAGTGCGTAGACATAATTATATGTATATATACATACTGTATATTACATTGACCTGAAATTGGTTCCTCTATTACATTAGATTTTTATTTTAAAAAACAACAACATTGCATTTATTTGACAAAGTTAATAGGCATTGAATGATGATTTATATGTTAAGTAATTTCTTTACGCTTCAGCAGTAATCCAGTATTGCATGTGTGAATATGTGTTAGTAATTTAAACATATCATGTATCAGAAATTAAGAGAAACCATTTTATGTTTGTTTTTTTTTGTTTTGTTTTTTTGCAGAAGGCATATTTGTATACTTTGACTACACCTGACTGACAATACTTTGCTTTGTACTAAAGAGATGCATCAGTCACAGTTGATGGAAGCTCAGTCAGAGAAGTAGACTCCACAGACAGCCTGTGATAAAACCAGTGAAATTCCACACACCCTCCTGGACAGAGTAGATGCACAGGGGCCCTAACATTTCCCCCCCTGCCTCTCAGCAAGCCGGCCTGTGATTGGAGGCCGATCTCATCTCTCATTGTTGCAGCCTATCCGGCCGGGAGAGGAGCTGCTGGTGTGGTTCACCGTGGAAGACAACCCCGAGATAACAGCTGCACTGGAGGAAGAAAGAGCCAGCAGCCTGAGCAGGAAAACCCCGCACAGGGCGAAGCGAGGTGAGGCCTCACTCTCCGCCGCGGTGCCGCGGTTCTACTCGCTTTTAGCCGCGGACGTGTGCGCTGCCCAGCGGCCACGCCGAGCCGGAGACGGGCTGCTTTCCTTTGCAGCCCAGTCGAAGTTGTGACTGCCGAGCTAGCTTAGCTGCGAATGAAGGAAAGGCTAGTGGGTGCTAGCGTTAACGGTAGCGATGTGTGGGGCTTCTCTCCACTTCCATACCCGACCCTTAAAAAAAGTCGTTGCTGCGAGCGGGTTTAGCTCCAAATACCGAGCAGAGAGACACCCAGTCTGGCGTAACATGTCATTTGGAGCCGTTAAACGAGCGCCCGAGAAACTTTTTATCCGCTTTTCCTTCTCCTCTGGGTCCTATCGTTATCGAGGATGTGACCTTCCTTGAGTTCCTAAAGCATGAGAGACATCAGTCGGCCAGCCTGTCTACTTGATGGTGGCCTAGCAGGGTAGCTAACTAGCTGGCTTCCCTGTTAACTGCAAGCTAGTTATAGTGTGGGAGTCGTGTAACAACTTAAATTATACATATTATATTTCGCGGAGAGAGTTTAAACGCCGTGTACCGTCGATTTAGCTCCAGAATAACCAGTTCATCGAGTTGTCAGACTTGGTGTTGCATGCTAGCATGAGGCTAAAGGGCTAGGTCTGAAAACACGGACATCTCAGTGTACAGGAACAGATGGCAAACTCTGTGGGGGGAATTTATTATTAAAAATGGTTATTACACTATTGTGGAAAGACGGTTCACACGGGAGTGCAAATTATAACACGTCGTTCCCGTGTAACAGCCTGGTTGTGTAGCGTTAACATTGCCTGTCTCGAGTTGTTAGAACGTAATTACCACATTTTTCGGCGAGTTACCAAACCCTTCAAGTCATAAGACCCGAAGAAGTTGAATAAATTAATAATGACAATTAAAGAAGCTGCTTTTAAATTGGGGGATGTATCATCAGCTAAGCTCTTTGTTATGTTGCAAACGATCAGTTTGGCTGCCATGTCACGTTTACATGAAATGTTTCTATGGAAATGTCCAATCATGTTTTCATATAAATATGTAGTCCTGGCTTTGCGTATTCATTCGAGCTAAAATGCGGACATGTGGAGTCAGGAGCATTGTATTGTGTGTGTGTGTGTGTGTGTGGTAACCTAACTAAATACCAAGTAGTGAATAACCCTGTAATAGGTCTTTTATCAAATGGTTGCAAATGTCATTTGGAGACAGTTTTGGAAATGTAATTACACAAAGAAATAGAAGCAACACTCAGAAAGACACTCCCCTGGTGTCTGCTCAGACATATTTCAGAAATGAGTTGGGAAAACAAATGTTGAGGGCAGAGAGTTTCATGTGTTAAAGCGTCATGTAATTTATTGCGACAAAAGGGTTTTGTGTTATTTGTGGCCAAACCCTGCCGTCACAAGCCTGCAGGACATCATCCATTGCATACTGAAGCGCAGTAGCGCCCAGCAGTTATGTATTTATTGTACTGCAAAGTAAACCGAAGTTAGTCCACTTACCTGTTAGCTTCATTTAATAATCAAACATCCTGCATGCTGTCTAACCAGACTGCATCAGAGTTGGTGGCAAATTACTGCACTTTATATGCGCTATGAGTAAAGTGTATTACAGAAACGTTAAAGACTGTTTAAAATGTTTGTTTGTAGTTGGATGATGAAAATTTAGTTGTGTTGCTGCTGTAGATCTAGCAAAATGTTTCTCACCATGCAGGTCAGGTGACTGACCTGTAACGCATCTGTGTCTGGTATGATTTGGGCTTTGTAGGCCCGGTCAGGTGACCTTGTTGACACACTCCTATAATGAGGACTTGCCATAGAAGCCTCTTGAGTTGCACACGGATGAGAAAATCAAAATTGTGTCCCATCAATCATTACCGGTGATTTATCTAATTCTAGTGATCTATTCTCCTATTTAGATTAGTGTTGAATTAAAGGTGCATTTTTACAAATTAAATTCCACTTTAGGATTTTCTACAAGGGTTGTCCAGTAATTTCAGTTTCATTGTAATACATTTATTGTCATACCAGTTATGAATATAAGGTTCTATTTTTATTGGCTTCTGTTTATTTAATGGCGTCTAGCAAACAAATTGTAGGTGCATTTCTGTCATGTACATCACACTACAGCAAACCTCTCTACATTGGACAACAACATATCGCATCACAGTGCACTATATTATATAACAATACAGAATTGGACCTTTGATATGGTTGTATCTGGTAACTATATTTTAAAAATCTAAGTATATTTGCATGTATCTACATAATATTTAGCAAATGAGGCTATAAATTGATGTGTGTGTATGTGTGTTTGTTTGTATTAGCAGCAAAACGAAAGCTGCTGGAGAGAGCCAGACAGGCTGGTTTGGGTGGATTAAAAAGAACAAGTGGAACCAGGACTACTGTTATGGAGATGTGGGATGGGGAGGAAGGTAAGAATACTTATCTTCCTAGTTCATCTGTTTAGATGTTATGCAATTTCAACTGCTTCTCAGATAAACATGTTACAAGTTGCATAATTTGCTGTTCATGGTTATTTGTTGTTTGTATAGGTCTGAAGGAGGATGAACGGCCATCAGTCCCTGGGTCCTTGCAGGAACACAAGGAAACCCAGTCCACTGACTGCAAAGATGTGCAGGATATGTCAGCAGGATTGATTGACAGGGGAAATGAGGAGGAGGAGGAGGAGGAGGAGGAGGAAGTAGTGGTAGAAGGAGAAGAAGAGGAGGAGGAGGAAGAGGAGGATGCTGATGACTTGATGGATCCACCTGAAGTACAGCACCAAACTGTTCAGCATAAAACTGCAGCTGATTCCATGCAAAATAAGCAGTCTGGTCTGATACCGACCTGTGGTGAAGAAAGTCATAAGGCTTCAGAGCTAAAGTTAGAGTCTCCTTCACTGAGAGGGCAAGAACCAGAGGTTGATCCTGACCTTGACATTGACCCTGACCCTGATGGTGACCTTGAAAGTGATCCAAATGGAGAGCCGTTTCCCTGTCAGCACTGTGAACGCCACTTCTCCACCAGACAGGGTTTAGAGCGTCACATACACATCCATGCCATCACTAACCAGCAAACACAACTGTTTAAGTGCCGATACTGCAGCAAGTCCTTTGGCTCACAAGTGGGGCGGCGGCGGCATGAGAGAAGGCATGAGAGTAGTCATAAAAAAAGGCCTGGCTCACTGGCTGGAACTGCCAGCCTACTCAGTCCTATGGTGCAGAATGAAGGCTCCAGTCCTGACTGCACCAGCCCTACTAGTCAGTATATTGCCATAGGGTCCCAGTTTACTGGAGGACCTCTGCATAACTCTGAGACACAGAGAAAGGAGTTTGGGCCCCATGGTGACCGTCCCTTCATATTGGATGATAATGGGGAGTCAAAGGAGCTCCATCCTTGTAAGTATTGTAGTAAAGCATTTGGCACACACACCAACATGCGGCGACACCAACGTAGAATACATGAACGGCACTTGCTACCAAAGGGAGTTCGCAGGAAAGGAATGTTGCTGCAAGAAACATCGGTACAGCAGCAACAGCAGCCTGGTGAGTCCCCCAGCACCAGCCCTCCACCTGTCTACGTGCCCAGCGCAGACACAGAAGATGAAGTGGACAGGGATGATTATGCAGTTGATATTTCCAAAAACATCTCTGATAATTTGAGCTATTACATTGACGGCAAGATTGTTTCCACCAGCTCAGTGAGCAGCTGTGAGGTTATAGAGGTGGACTCCAGGTCTGCAGCATTGTTTGGTCTGGACACTGTCATAATCAGCCCAAATTCGATCAGTCAGGCACTGAAGGTGGAGGGGAGAACTGGTGCCACAAAGCAAGTTTCTCATGCCGGCCAGCCAGCAGCAAAGAGGAGAACATCTACACCTCCATTTGTTCCCAGCCTTAAAGTGGAAACGGAATCAGCACCTTTCACAGCCTCTTCATCATCTTCGTCATCCTCTACATCTTCCTCATCCAACTTGCTTGTGGGGGGACTGTTCCAACAAGCCACAGATTCATCAGCGTTTCTAAGAGAGAAGACTGTATATCTCTCACCTAAGCTCAAACAGCTCCTCCAGATGCAAGATATTCAGAAGTCAACTATCGCCCTGATAACAGAAAGCCATAGACTGACCTCCCCGCTGTCAGTCACATCACTTCCAGGGGCTTCGGGCAGGTTTAAAAGGAGAACAAGTTCCCCTCCATCTTCTTCACAGCTCAGTCCTGCTTGTAAAACAGAGAGTTGCAAAGCTGAGGTGGCAAACTCGTACACACTTAAGGTGCCAAAGCTGGAGAGCCACAGTGTGTCGCTTTCTGGGAGCCTACTGGATAAAGATGATGCAGACACCCTGAGCCCTCCTGGAAATAATACAAACAGCCAAAGTTCTTCTGGTAGCGGAGGAAGTTCCTGTAATCAACAGCCCCTGGATCTGTCAAACTCTGTCATTTGGAAAAGTGACAGCGTGAACAAGGTGCTTGGGGATTCGGCTCTTGATTTAAGTTTGACTCGCAAGAGCGCTGTCGAGCCTGAAATAAAAGGAAACCCAGTGACTCCACCAGTTACAAAAAAGAGAAAGCCCAACACCAGCATGCTGGAAAAGGTACTGATGAATGAATATGTGGGTCTAACTTTGCCAGGAGAGGAGGGCCCATCAGTCCCTGCAAACTTAAGTTGTTTCCATTCTCGTTCTCCAAATGTTGCATCAGATTCTGCCCATCCCTCCCCACCCTCTTTGACCCCTGTCACCATGAATCCCTCTTCACCGGGTACCTCTAGCGTGACATCCCCAACACCACCTCCTCCTGTACTACCTACTATACCGTCTCCACCTGCTATGCCTAGCTCTCCTCTCTCTCAGCCTTCAGACTCATCAACACCGAGACCACTTCCTGTCCTCTCACCCAAAATGTCTCCAAAATCAGGTGATCACAAGTCAGATTCGGAGACGATTTTGGCACCAGAAGAAGACCAATTCCAGGAAGAGGACAATACCACTGAGCAGTCAGACTCCCTGAACGCTCCGGGGAAAGAGACCCTTGATCATTCAATACCAAGCCCCATAGCGCCTGCATCAGTCGATCAGCATGATACAGACGATGTTTCTGTGACTGCAGCTTGCAACACTCTGCTAAATGGCAATTTGAACACTGACTCAGTAACTCAGAAATCTTTGGAATCTGCTGGTCTCTCACCTCAGCAAGAATCTCCAACTTCCTCGCCATCTCCTCCGCCTACACCACATGATCCATCCCCAGCACAATCCTGCCCTCAGATAAAGATAAAAGAAGAGCCACAGCACTGCACAGACAAGTTGTCAGTAATGAATCATTCACCTCAGGATTGTGTTGACGTTTCATCTCAGCCTGCTGCTCTTGATAAACCATCAGGTAAAACCCCCGAGACGGAGGTAATAGACACAACTTACTGCAAGAACTTTGTGTGTAATGTCTGTGAGAAGCCATTTAACTCCATCAAGGAGCTTAGTGGGCATATTGCAGAGCATGCTGCAGACTGGCCCTTCAAGTGTGAATTCTGTGTGCAGCTGTTTGGTGATGCCCCCGCCCTGCTGGCTCACAGAACGACACTTCATGGAGTGGGGAGGATCTTTGTGTGCTCTGCTTGTTCCAAAGAGTTTGCCTTTCTGTGTAACCTCGAGCAGCACCAGAAGGATCTGCATCCTAACGAGACGTGTTCATATAAGACCATAGAGAGCGGCAAACTTAGGCCACAAAACTACACTGATCCATCCAGATCCAAAGAGGAAAGCAGTCCCTCCACACCAGCACCAGAGCTGGCTAATGAGCCTGTTTCACATAGTGACTCGGATCTAGCAAAAGAGGAACCCGATGTTAACGGTAATCATGCAGAAGATGGAGCAGAGGACCCCACTGAGGAGCTATACACTACAATAAAGATCATGGCTTCAGAGGGAGGGAAGCCCAAAGGCCCTGATGTTCGCCTCGGCATTAATCAACACTACCCCAGTTATAAACCACCCCCTTTTCCTTATCACAGCCGTTCGCATGCTGGCTCTGTAGCCTCAGCCACTAACTTCACTACACACAACATACCACAAACGTTCAGCACTGCCATTCGCTGCACCAAGTGCGGCAATAGCTTTGACAACATGCCCGAACTGCACAAGCACATATTGGCTTGCGCAAGTGCCAGTGATAAGAAGCGCTACACTCCCAAGAAAAACCCCATCCCCCTCAAGCAAATAGTGAAGAGCCCGAATGGAGTCGTATCACCCACAGCAGCCGCTGCAGGCCAGAGTGCTTTCCGCAGAATGGGTCAGCCAAAGAGACTCAACTTTAATCAAGATGCAGGTAAAACCAAATTGAGCGCTCTCAGTAAGAAGAAAAACCAGCTGGTCCAGAAGGCGATTTCACAAAAAAACAAAGCCGCCACGACTGCAAAGAAGGCTACCGTTAAAACGGAGGAGAAGCAGGCTTCTAATGTCTGCCCTCACTGCAGCCGTGAGTTTACTTATCCTGCAAGTCTCAGTAAACACATGGTAGTCAGCTGTCCCATGAGGCCTGTAGTGAAAAAGGGCAGAAAGGGTCTCGCGGAGGTGAAAAAGGAGGCAGGATCTGGTGTAGATAAAAGCATGAATCTGAGGAAGAAAGCCCCAGACACTGAGGGACAGCAGACAGTTTCGGAGCCTAAACTACTGGGAAAGACCAGAGGTCGTAGCACTGGTGCAGCAAACCCTGAACCCTCCCCGCCAAGCAAAGGAAAAACAGCTGCTGCTCTGGGCAGGCTAAAGAGGCTTGCATCTTTCCCAACCCCAGTTTCTGCTAGCAAAAAACCCAAGAAGTCTCTACCTCCCACCCCGTCGGCCCCGGACACTCCCAGTGACACTGCACAACGACCAGCCATGAGAATGCAACGTATGGGTAAGGAGGTAGCACCCAAGAGATTAGCAGAAGCCAAACCTTTACCACCACCACCACCACAACAGCTGAAGAAAGAGGAGCGGTTCTCCCTGCGAACGAGGGAGAGAGTAGGTGGTCCAGTCACCAGGAGCTTACAGATGTCCACTGCAGCTCCCCCTGAAGTTAAAGCTGAGGACCCACAAATTCAGGAGCCAAAAGACACTCAGGTGAGATGTGCAGAAAACTTGATAAAGAACAAATTCCTTTCTGAAATTATTAAAACTACTTGAGGAGGAATCATCAAATGTGTGGCATATTTATTTTAATATTTGTAAGGGATTGATTTATTATAAAATCATTGCCATTTATGATTCTCTCTGCCAGTGATTTATTGATCATCTTATCAATACAAGTCTCTGTTGCTCATATTTCTTTGTACTTGTTACAGGAGGTGCTGTCAAAGTAAACCACATGGACTTTGTTGAGCTCATCCTGGGAATATGATGGCTCACCTCTCAGGCGGTGCTTGGGAATTACCAAGGCAATGACATTACATTTGACGTGGTGGGCGTCTTCGCTCTAAACAAGTGAAGTTTGTTTATCTCAACTGCCTTTGCTGGATTTAAGGAGGGAACTTTCTTTATCTTCCACCAAATCAACTGAGCCTCGATTTTTAGCCAGCCTTGCAAAAAAGGAAAAAAAAAAACTGTAAATGACAATGAGTTAATATATACATGTGTCATACTTGACCCAAAACAGTAACATTAGGGCTCTGTTATTCTGAAAGCTGATATATTGCAAACGGCAATCATGTATCAGTAAGCATTAGGGAAACTTGTTTATTCTTTCGTTCCTTAATCCCCCTATTCTGTTGTTTAGATTTTTTCCGAGTCTCATAATGCATGTGTTGAATAGAATATAAAGTAGATAAATATTTCCATATCTCTCACATTGGGCACCTACATCAGTTTATACATTATTTGCAAAGTATGTATGTTTGATTTAAATTTCTGTAGTCATTTTATTGTAGAATATATCTTATTGGTGTATTTTTGTTTGGGAAACAAAAATGAAAATGGCAGATGTTTACTGCAGCAGTTGGTCCTCAGGAACACTGTAAATGTGTGTGTAAGGATGTGAATGGTTAAGGTTGGATGTGCAGCCCGACAGCTATTCCTTTGGTCTAAATCTCAATTATGTCTCATGTTGTTGTTTTTTTTTACTTGCTTTCCCTCTCTTGTTTTTGTTTACCTGCCAGTAACAGGTAATTCCACTTGTAAAAAAAATGGGAAATTGCATGTAAACTCCTTAAGATGATATCCGTTTTGAAAATATCTTTTTTTTTATATATATCGCTCACACAGCCCAGTGTTCTTACAGCACTTTAAATACAAACTGCCAAACGTTCTAGCAGGATAAGTAAAATTGGCTTTATTCATCGGTGAATAATAGAATGTATTCAGGTCTGTTGCACTTTGCAGACGCTGGTAATTTACGCCAAATTGGTGCAAAAAATCGATTTCGTCTCATACTACTTTTACAACCTTTCTTAAACTTGGTTCTCTCTGTTAAATAATTTGATAAATGGCAATGACACATGAACTGATTTGTATGATAGAATAGAAAGAAAAACAACAGAATACTGCAGCATTATACTTTTCTTCTTGGATCTGTTGCTAAGTTTCTTGACGTTCCAATTTTTTTTTAGAAGATCCATGCAACAGTAGGGATATTGAATTTTTCTTTATTCTAGGGTAACGCAATGGTAAAAGTGTAACTGATGAAAATGTCCCTGCCACTGAAAAGCTTCTTTTTAGTTCAGTCTCTTCAGTGCTCACGCCACTTTTTCACCATTGATCATTTGACTCATTGTACCAGAGACACACAGGCAGTGCTTAAATGCTTGTAGCATGTTATGGCAAAGTAAACTGAACCATATGATTTGAAGCTAATTTATTTTTTCATTTAAAAAAAATCAATGTTTTGCCTTTCAGCATCAATATTATGTATTTAAAGGTGAACAAAGGCTAAAATCCCAATGACCTCAAATAAGACATTGCTGTAATTGACATAATAAAAAAGGTTTTTTGAATTTGTGTAAAGCTGCTTTTAGTTCATAGGGTTTCCAGCTATACACAGCTCTACAAGATGTACTATATAAATCAATGGGATAGACATTTAAGGGGTGGAAATAGCCCTTTAATATTGATCTATCATGATGTTTGAAGACCATTTTCATCTATGAGATTTATATTGTTTATGGCAATTGAGTTTTCTGGTTCATGGTTTATTGTTCCGTGTATTGTATTTTACAGGTTATGTAAAAAACAAGAATTGCGTTGTGGAAGCACAGATACAATGTGATTAACAATAGATGTCGCTGCAATGGCAGAGACATCTGTTATGTTTACATTTGCATTTTACATTTGCAGATCTGTACTGAACACTGTTTCAGGGACCTGGCACGTTGTGAAAACGAAATTCTAGTTTCCGATTTTATGAGTTTGATGGATGCTTTTGCTTCCCAGGTCATGAAGCTGCTACTGAGCAGCCAAGGCCATCGACAGCTGGCTAGCTGCTGCAAGATCTGTTTCTATTTTAGGAGCAGTGCTCTTGATAGGGAGGTTGAGTTGCGAGTCACACAGTACTGTTTAAAGTCTTACCTGTGCCATGTAGCTGAACATAGAAGAAGGGTGCAAAAGGTTTGTGATAGTTGCAGAACTAGTTTTATTGTTTAAGTTTTGCTGATTTCATTGTTGTTGTTTTTTTTTAACCAATTTAATCATGTAGCCATTTGAGTCTGGCCAGGTCCCATCTTTACATTTACACCACGTTCCAAATGATCATGCAAACTGAATTTAAGATATGATTTTTTGTTTTTCAATTAAACACTGGGATGGTATTGTGTCTCATCAACGTCAGACACCTGTGATAATTAGTTTGCCAGGTGAGCCCAATTTAAGGAAAACTACTTAACGAGGACGTTCCACATTGTTAAGCAGGGCACAGGGTTCCAGCAGTAAAGGAAAGAAAAGGGACCTCTCTGCTAACGAGAAGCATCAAATAGTCCAGTGCCTTGGACAAGGTATGAAAACATTAGATATTTCATGAAAGCGTGATCATTGTACTGTGAAGAGATTTGTGGCTGATTCAGAGCACGGATGGGTTTGTGCAGATAAATGGCATAATAATAATAATAATAATAATAATAATAATAATAATAATAATAAGGCATGGCAATGCACCGTCTCATGCTGCAAAGAATACCTCTGTGTCATTGGCTGCTATGGGCATAAAAGGAGAGAACCTCATGGTGTGGCCCTCATCCTCCCCTGGCTGTTTGAGAACCTCACAGTTCACATCAAACCTGCAGCTTTTGATTTCAGTAAATTTGACCTAATGCTGCAAAGTCAACCATTGACCATTTTTCAGTTCTTTACAACCTATAAAACCTTTTGAAACGATGTTGTGCATATTAATTTGGAACAGCACATTATGAGTTTTTTTTTAAAATTTTGAGAAAAACAAACTGTCATTGAGAGGTTTGTTCAATAAAATTCAAATTACACTCTCACGGTTGATGACTTGGGGGGGAATAAATAACTTGAAAAGAAAATAATAATTTGGCAACATGGTGTAAAAGCTTAATTTGCAGAATGTGTCAAAGATACATCAGACGCCCTGTGGTCTGGATCCTCACGTGACACATGTGGGTTATAATGTTGATGGATGTGGTTATGAATTTAAAACAATCTGGACGCTGGATTTGAGCCACAGGCTGGAGTTTTTATGTGGTGGGATGGGAAGATGGGTTTATTTGCCTCAGCACCATGATGGAGCAGTTTATGGCTCAATGTATTTTATAGGTCATTCAGAGGCGTGCACGTGTGTGTGCGTGTGCGCCGGGTCGCGTGTGTGTGTATGGGAGACGGGCTGTCAGCGTGAAATATCACTGCACTCTCGTTTGATTGCTGTGTATGCTGCTTCAGCCCTATTCATAAAAATGCAATTCCATGCTGCTCTGTGCCTGGCCAGACAAAATAAACCAGGATGCAGCACAGGGACAGATTAAAGAAGCACCATGGATGCTTCTGGAGACTGGTGCGTGTTTACACACAGACACACACACACACACGCACACACACGCACGCACACGAGGTTCAGTACAGTCATCAATTTGTGAAAGATGAACAAACAAAATTAATGTACAAATGACAAAATATGTCTGATGGTACTGGTGGTGGTATTTTGGGGATCACTTATGTTGCTGTTCAGTGAAAACTAGAAAAACCTCCAAATTATATGAAATGTGATAATTAGGCCATTTTATCATTTGTTTGAGGGCATCTTTATCTAAATATTCAATCTGTTTTAGCTCCTGTATAAATAGTATAGTAGTAAATAGTAAAATGCAAGCTAGTGTTTAGGTCTACACCAAAAGATGCCATCAAAAACAAGGACCCAGTTTCATATTGTTTACTGTTGTTTTACTCGGTGGTTATTTGTCAGAGAAAGATGGCTGCCTGTTGACAGGAGCCAGCAGGAGGGAATGACAGCCGCTCATACATGACAATATACGGCCTCTTGGAAATAAGCTCACTCTGTGCCCACTTCCTCTTCAAAGAGAATGGCATTAAAGCAGATGAAGATGGAGAGGAGACTTTATTCTGCCAGACTTTTAAGTCAAGTTGCATCTCGTGCCTCCTCCTTTGTAAAACACTGGTGTGGAGATGTTATATTAGATGGCTGGGTGCTGCCACTTGATGTTTGTTCAAGCCTGTAACAAACAGATTCTTGTTAACACACAGCTGTTGGCGCTCTGGTTCTCATGTCGAGCCGTTGCCCTTTGACCTGCAGAACCACCTGCTTTAGTCACGGCGCTGGCCCTGCCTTCCTCCCGGCTCCCACCGAGCATCCTGCTGCTTCCTTTCAAAACAGGAGGATGTGATGCGAGGATGTGAGTGTTGTGGCCGGGTCCCTGGCGTGCTCACCTCGCCAGGGCCGCCGTGTGAGAGATGGCGCCGTGACAATGGGCTTCCTGGCATAGTTTTGTGTCTTCAGCTGAAGGAAGTCGACTGTTTTAAGTGGAGTTGTAAGAGCTGCAGAGAGACCACACAGTTCAGAGGTGATCATGTGCTTTTTAAATTAATAGTCCCTGAGTGGTTCGTTCATTCCAGCTAACGACAACAACAACTGCATTTTTGTATTTTAAGCATTCATAACATTAGGCTCATTTAATCTCATGCCACTGCTATTTTTCCTCATTACAACACTGTCATGTAGTTTTTTGCAGCAGTGTGAGGAAGATGCAAATCCTTTTTTTTCATTGCACTGCACAGAAAGGGAAGTGGACATTTATTTTTCAGCTGATA